>JANRMR010177636.1:2069-12102 GCA_025434825.1 Bergia sp. 'catenularis' | reverse complement strand
ACAATTTGTAAAATTTAAGACCTACTTTTTTTTTCAATCTTCTATTCAAAGGTTACAATACAGGCTAACTTATTAACTTATAACTTCTGTTCTATCATGCAACAATAGTTTTGGCATAAAACTTGCAAGGAAAGTAAACGAGCCCTTTCTACATGCAAACAAAGTCTTTATTCAGTTATATGCAGTAACTGTTCTGCCAAGGGGCCTGATATGTTCCTTTTTAAAAAAACAGTACAAGGAAAAATATACTATACACACTACTTAAGAGTCAGAGCGTGGGTCGACTGCTGAACGAAAACTTGTAACAAATGCTGCTTGCCTCAAAACTCTTTTTTTTTACAATCTTCAAACCTTCACCATGAGAAAGGATATTTTTTTTGGAACAAAAAAGACCTTTTAAGACCTCAAGGATAAATTTTGTAGAACATTTTTGGCGGAGTCACCTATTAAGTGAGCACAATTACTGAATAACAACTAAAAACAAATTCTACCAGTTAAGGACTCCAACAAAACACTTTAAACAACGAAAGCATTTTTCCCGTTGAGAAAAAATGGCAAACTTAATTCACATCAGTTTGGTTCTCAGATTTGGTTTGCATCTTGACGTATTCAAGTCCCAAATAGCAATAGTGGCTCAGCTACAATGTGGTACGCACTTTTTAATACCTAGTAGTAACTGTTTCTTTGTTAGATATGTGCTTGTATGGGAAACTCGAGTCTTTCACATATTGTTATTTTCTTAGTCTTTTATTACGCTTTTCTTGTTGTGACCAAATTGGTAAGAAGTGCATGAAATATAGGTCAATATATTACAATGAACTGAAATGACAAAAGATTACCGAAATACGAGCATAAAATAATTGCCTAGCAAAAATGGAAGTCAAATTTGAAAAATTAGTTCTGTTCGCACTCAGTTTTAATTTACTCTTTTAATCATTCGTTCATTCATTCATTCATTCATTTGTTTGTTTGTTTGTTCGTTCGATCGTTCGTTCATTCATTCATTCATTCATTCGTTCATTCACTCATTCATTCATTCATTCATTTGTTTGTTTGTTTGTTCGTTCGATCGTTCGTTCATTCATTTATTCATTCATTCATTCATTCGTTCATTCATTCATTCATTCATTTGTTTGTTTGTTTGTTCGTTCGATCGTTCGTTCATTCATTCATTCATTCATTTACTCATTCGTTCATTCACTCATTCGTTCGTTCGTTTGTTCGTTCGTTTGTTTGTTCGTTAGTTCGTTTACTCATTCATTCATTCATACATACATACATACATACATTCATTCATTCATTCATTCACTCATTCATTCATTCATTCATTCATACATATATACATACATTCATTCATTCATTCATTCATTCATTCATTCACTCATTCATTCATTCATTCATTCATACATATATACATTCATTCATTCATTCATTCATTCATTCACTCATTCATTCATTCATACATATATACATACATACATACATTCATTCATTCATTCATTCACTCATTCATTCATTCAACCCACTCACATAATACACACGTTCACCGGTTTTAAATTTGCTCACTCCTTCACTCGTGTGCCTACTACTTTACTTACTCAATCACTCTTTAATACTCACTTAGGTATTGAACACAAATTTGTGAAAGTATGCTGCCCTTATACACCAAGTATTCAGTAGCGACAGAAATGAGAAACTAATTCCTATCATACACCTGGACAAAGTGCAATGTTTGACAACAACAGAATAATGTAATCTCGAGTTATATGATGTTTTTGAGATATGTCCGTTATAGTTTACTTTTCTTCACACGAGCTATAGCTATAAACCAAAATCAAATCAGGCGACTTTTAGTTTTCTCTTATCCAAGTTCAAGTTTTCAAACACTTTCTCTTGCCAGGTATTGCCGAACAATTTAAGGGTGGAACAATGACACAGAGCCTTCTAGAACTGAACTTAATCAATGGAAAGTGATTGACTTGGCGTTGTTTTCCTAAACTAGGCAGTTGTATTTTTAAAAACTGATGGATTCTATGTAAACAGGATTATTAAATGTAGTTTCATTTTACGGTGCAAGTGGTTAATCTTTTTTTTTCTTCAAGAGTCGCAACAACAACAAAACAACAATCACGTACGCCATTTGTGATTCATGTTGAAAAGGAAATTACATAGTTAATAATTAACCCAAACTTACGTGTATGGAGATCTACTAAGGTCAAAGGCGAGCTCCAAACTACTTTTCCTCGACGGATCTGTGTGGAGAAAGCGACCGTAAAAACACTAAACCAGAACTAGAAACCAGAGTACGACCTTGACTTTGTTCCGCCCTTAAAAATGTTTTACTTCAGCAAGACACCGTGGGTGGTCTTCAATTCGCTTAGTGGCTGGGCACTCTTGGTGATAAGTGGGATTCTTTATCAGGTCAACAGCTAGACAAAATAGGTTTACCCTGGTGCCAAATAAGTCAGGGGGGAGGGGGGAAGGGGAATACGAATTCCTTTAAAAAAAACAGCTCATTTATCAATGCGGGATAACCCTGGTAACTTTGGTTTTAACCTTTAAGAACACGCAATAACTAATTGATTGTTTACTGTTTCCAAAAGCTTTTTCTGCGGTATCAGTGCTTGAATTACTACTTTCATTTTTACACATATAAATGTTAAGTAATAGCATCTTTTTAGTACTTGCTTTTCTTGTCATTAAACTACTCAAAAACGTTTCTTCAAAGGGTTGCTCTCTTCTCTAATAGGCTTAATTTTTGGAGTTGCTTCGTTGCAAATATCAAGAACTATTTTCGCATACGAGTTAAACTCGGACGCGAATCTTGAATGGTAGCTCTCAACAAGACATTAGTTTTGTTCCCTCTAATTGATAACTTGTCACCCTGTTTTGTTTAAGACTAACCATACAGGCCTTGCTTTGACTTAAGACTGGCCATGCGGGCCTGTTATCGGGGCGTTAGCGGACAATACTTGTGACAGTTTTACCGTTGTCTCGAGGCACGACTTTGAAATATAAAAAAACATGTTGAGAGGTCATCTGTTCTTGCCCCACAATTACAAAAACAAACAGAAAACTTCTAAAGAACGTAAATGGGTTTTAAAACTGCAGAAAAAAGTCTTAAACAAAAGATTTTTGTAAATATTTTTAAGAAGTATTACTGAATTCCGCTTCACAGTTGGAATGCAAACGAAAACGCCGATACCGCAAGAGATATCGAGGATATACCAAAATCCTTAACGGTCGTGCTTCAGAAACTGGGGTTTCGTGATCACCATTTCGTTGTGTTTAACTCATTCAAAAGAACGTTTTAAAAAGCAAAATCAAATGTAATCATCAAGTTCTTTAAAATAGAATAAACTTTTGTCGAGGCCGACAGAGCGGCACCAAACGAGTATTGAGTAACACGTGTGTCACATACTCGCCCCCATTCTGCTTATCTCTGTCCTTCAAAGAATCTCAAAAGATTAATTAAAATCGACTTTGCGGTGCTACTGTTTTTTTCATAAAAAACGAGATGGTTCTTGTGGATTCAAAGAGGCGAAAATCTTAACCCGAGTAACGAAAAAGATCTTTTGGTTTGCAACAGCGCTAATATGAATACCTGGAAAAAGCAGGAATGTCAATTATCGAATGAGGGCGAAGCTTAATATTATTTAATAAGCAGGATCTGAATAACGAGTTTAAACCTAGTCTGATATTCCTTGTCCAGCAACTTAATAACCAGTGGATTAAGAAATTTGCTAATTAAGCTTCCTTTCATTCTATTTTAACGTTTCTAACACAAATTCAAGCTAATCCTTAGCAGGTTAGTTCATCGAACAACGCTGTGGTATAACTTGCCCCAAATCAGCTCAAAAACGGGAAAAACACGAAGCCCAGTAGCTGGTTACAGCTTTTAGTACAATGTCAGTTTCTCATATTTTAACTTTAATTGTTTCATTCTTTTTCCATTGTGAAGTGAAGGACTGTCAGTCTTGGAGAACGTATTAGCCCACGACTGGTTTGCACGGAAACCATTCAAGTGTTCACAAGAAGAAACAGTGACTTCTGTGGAGGATAACCGCCCCCATCTGAGATGGATATTGCCCGATAACAGCCTTTTTTTTGCAAAGAGAATTGAAGAAAAGCAGACAGGTGTTTCTATTTCTTTCTACATCTGTTCTCAAGAGTAATGGGATCAAATCCAAGGGTGTACCGGAAGGTATAGAAACGGGGGGTAAATTTGACCACACCCTACCCATGAGGGAAAGGGATGCCAATGAATGACTTGCATTGCCCCTCCCCTGACAGGTCATTTTTGATTGAATTTTTATCACTGATTATTACTGTTTTTGCTATTATTTCGAAAAATGTTTTACCGTGGGATAGAAGGGGGGGAGGAGGGGGGGAGAGAAACCTGCTGTCGTTTCTCTCCCAATCTGAATAGGGCTTGGCAGTTACAGTTTGATTCCTTTATCCAAATCATGTGGCCATTTTGTGTGGCGTTGTCTTTGGTCATGGTAGCAAAACTCATCACAAAGGCATTCTTTTGAAAGTATTTCATTTATACGCTATGAAACTGGAGATTTATAGAAAATTATTTGATGGACAGTTAAGTAAAGACTTGTGATTCGACATAGGAAACCAATCGCTTTCGCTCACTTAGCCTCTCAAAAGTTTTCCATCGATCAAAAGAGAACAGAGATTGTGAACATACAAAATATGTCAAATATGAAAAAAAGCCTTTACTATTTCCCGAAAGAAGCTAAAGAAACTGTAAGCTTGATTCGGAGACATAAGGAGAGTACATTTGACGCTTATCCTTTTTGCTCGGTAGCTCACATTTGCTTAGCAAGCAAAGTCCAAATTTCCTTTAACTAGTAATTTAATTATAAAAACACCAGCTCACCAGTGTTTTGCAGATTCTCTGCCATAGAAACTTTATAAAGAAGCAGGAACAAAATAACTCCCTAAACTGAGTCAAATCCACCGAAGAATTGAGATATTCAGTAAGCTGCAGTTCTGGATTGCGAAGATTGAATTTCTGTTAGCGAATCAACGTGAGTCGCCGTTCTTAAGCTTAGTTTAAAACTTCAGTTCTTCTTTCGCGTACGTTGTTATTTAACAGACACAGATAAACACCACTAAAATGTAAGTACGGACTTTGATTCAGGAAACAAGAAAGAAAACATATTTTATAAAGTTGCAATTGAAGTGTTTTGAAGTGTATGATTGACTGATTTCAAGTGAACATGTGCGATCAATTCCGCGTGTCTTTATGAGTACTTAAATCTGTACGTAACACGGTACTGAGGAAACAGTGAAGCGTCTCACTAAAATCTGCATGAGTTTCATGGAGTTACTTAAAATGTCTCTTAAACCAGGAGAAAATCATACACGGCAATAACCCTCTAAAGGTAAGTTTCTCAATGGAATCCTTTGTTTATATTTTCTAGAAGTCACCTCACAAAACGCCACACGCTTATTTGTAAGAACCGGCTAAATTTGGCCGTGGTCCATTGTTCTTGAACCAGCCTAAAAAGTAAAATTGTACTCAAAACGTTCTTATTTCTACATGCAATATACACATACATCTGAACGCATCCATATCTGGCTTTCCGGCTCTTAACGTTAGCCTTAGGTTGTTCTTAATTTGTTCTTAAAGTCTGTGATATTTGAGGTTTAGTGCTTTTAAATTTGCAATGCTTTGTTATTTAAGAGAACTGTGTGATGAGATGCTGGGATATTGGCGTCAAGCGGCAAAGCCGCGTAACGTTAATTGGACTCCTTCAGAGATGGTTCAGACTTGGACAAACTTGGACTGCATGGAAAATTAAATTTCTATGAATAACCCTAGCATACACCACTAAACAAGTTATGGTTTGTCCGCAAAATGATGCAACCAGCACATTTCTAGTCTGACAGTTGTTGTGAACAGCATAGAGAACTTGCACACTATTCTGTCTTTCGTGAATTCAATACTATATCAATTAAATAAACAGCTACAAAAACTAAAAAGAAAGAAACTATTTTTTATAAGAACCTTAATAACCTCCAGGCACCTTCCACTTTAATTTTTATTTTTATTTTCTCATATTTCATTTTTGTCACCATCTTGCCTTCCAAATGCCGAATATCAAACAAATGAAAGCTCACTAACTGGAGGTAAGGTGGCTCGAACCAGTCTTCCATTTACAGTGTCACAGATTTTCCCACACATCCCCGGATTTTACTAATAGCCATTCTTCAAACGATGGTAAGGTGTTCGCTTCAGTACATCAATAATTGTACTCCATTAATTATGATTTCCATGGCAACCTTACAGGGTCTCATATGAACTCTGTTTTTGATATTCAAGCGCATTTCATGTAAAAATGAGTCGGTGAACTTCATTTTTTATTCTTTGAAAATTATTGCCATATCAGTAAGAACTATTTCAAAAATTTCAAAACAAATGTCAACAAAGTCTTGTGCTACCTTAATCTTATTTTTTTTTAAAAAACAAGCTGACTCAAACTGTATTGACAATTTATCTTAGATTTAAAAGTTTTTTTGTTATCTACGTTTTTTAAGGTGGTTATTAAAGACACTGTTAACGTTTTGCCATAGTAACAGTTAAAATTCATAAAATGAATATTCAAGATAGCTACATCCTCGTGTTTTCCACTCTTCTTCAATACCGATACTATTACGAATAGATTTCAACTGTTTTCATGTGTTAAGTCTTAAAAACTATTTACAAATGCATTCGCAACAGAAATTAAAATAAGTGATTATTTTCTTGAGTGCAGATAATAATTGGTATGTAATGACTTCCTCCTAGCACCCCACGTCCAAATCAACGACACGCTTTTTTGTAAGAACCAGTAAATTTTGGCTGAGGCTGAACTGTTCTTAAGTTTTTGGCGATTTCAGCCTCAACTTGTTCTTAAATTGTTCTTATTTCCAGATTATTCCACACATTGGATTAGATGTAGAAAACAGTACTGTAATGTAGGAAACACATGTCTCTTATTGTTTGCTCAAGCGTTATGTGTATAAATATATATATATGAATATATAAATATATACACACATACATACATACACACACACATACATACATACATACATACGTACATACATACATACATACAAACATACACACATACATACATACATACATACACACATATACATACATACAAACATACATACGTACATACGTACATACATACAAACATACACACATACATACATACAAACATACACACATACATACATACATACATACAAACATACACACATACATACGTACATACATACATACATACAAACATACACACATACATACATACATACACACATATACATACATACATACAAACATACATACGTACATACGTACATACATACAAACATACACACATACATACATACAAACATACACACATACATACATACAAATATACACACATACATACATACATACAAACATACATACATACATACGTACATACGTACATACATACATACATACAAACATACACACATACATACATACATACATACATACATACATACACACACACACAAACATACATACATACATACGTAAATACATACATACATACATACAACTAGTCTTAACTGAATGTTATGTCTTAATTGAAGTTGATGTTACCGTTTAAAAAGAAAAATTCAGTTTGGGTTGGAACGTAATCATAAACCTTACAATTTTATCTGCGGACTTTCACTCAATAAAATACTGAAATCATTAACTTCAGCCTGAGCTTGTTCTTAGCTTGTTCTTAATTTTTGGGCAAATCTCAGCCTGGGTGTTCTTATAAAGTTTGTTCTTATGTAAAATGCGTGTTACCCGGCTACAAAAGCAATCAAGGATTCCCAAGCGTCTGGGATCAAAGTTACCAAAATGTTGTTTCAGTTAACAGGCCGGCTGTAATTCCTTTAACATGCGTCCGATGCCATAGACCTATACAGTATGGTAAAGCCTATAATGAATTTTCCAAATGATAGTAGCAATATGTTTTGGATAAGCGTCATTTGTGTTGAAATTTAGAAAGTTGTGTCCGATCCAATGATGTCCCTTTACAAGGTCCCAGCTCCATCGAATTTTATTTTTTACAGTCAATTATCACCTTGTTAAATTCATAGTTTGTTGCCTTAAACTGTGATTTTTTGTCTTCTCGTGCATCATTCAATTTTTAGAGTTCGTTTAAAGAAAATGCCGAGATTTAAAGCACGTAAGAGAAGAGCAAATGTCGTAAAAAAGACTGAACATGAACCTAAAAAGAAATTATAAATTCCCTGGCATGGTTTGAATATAGCTTAGTAATTTATCGTTTTGCTAAATTTTATGGCAATAGGCCAAAGATTTACCAAGTTTAGACCTTTTATATTGCCTTGACACGTGGGGAAAGTTTTATGGTAAAATTGACTTTTAAGAAAGAGCAGTCGGGTGTAAAGTTGCTTCCGCTAAAATCTTTCGTTCGTAATATCACGGTAACATTTTGAGTTTTTCCGAAAAATAAAACATTTTTTTGCCTTTAAGATCTTTCTAAATGCTACCCATATTACTTTAAAAATTCAAATTTCCTTTGCACTTTATTTCTTTTGCAGGAATTTGTTGTTGCCATCCATTGGTCTGCATGATTTTCCCCTCAGATCATATATCTCATGTTCAAAGTATTTAAAATGTACTGATGTCTTTCTCAGGATTTGTTTATGCAAACCTTTAGCCGTTTTTCGGCATTAAAAAAGGTAACAAAAAGATGTTTTTAGCCTCCTTTGCAGGCAACCCCTGTTGGTGTACGAGCACATTTGAGGGACCGAAGGCCCCGAGCGAGTCGCCTAGCCAGGGCTCAATTACCATCACTTGCCATACATCAACCTAAATTGCCATCTAATTCTATACTTCGGTTTTGGTTCGAATTAACACCAGAGTTACCTGTGGAGCAGGCTAAGGTGTTTTATTGTTTTATATTTTCAAGTATATTACATCTGGAATTATTGTTTTGAAAGAAAGCTATCATATTAACATAAATTTCATATACTAGAGCTTCAAAACAGGTCTCAAAGATCTCCTACGAGTTTAAACTTACACTTATATAAAAACCAAATTAAACAACAATAATTATCGTAGATGGAAACTATAAACAGTAACAGTGGCAAAGAGGTTTTTTACTTCCGGTTTTCAAATGGAGGTCAAACATTTAAATATGACTGCCGTTCAGCAAGCACGCGTAGTACTCGAGAACAACCAAGAACAACACAAGAAAGCGATTCGATAGCTTAATTCTTGTTTCTTCGCTCTGGTTTTATGGCTGGTAGTTTGCCGACCGTGACGAGCCAAGCGGACGTGACGTCACGTGCAAAGCTGTGGCGCGAATCAAGGATTTTGCAGGAGGAGGGGGGAGCGGGGTGGTGAGAGCGCCAATAAAGCGAGCTTCTAGGTAGCTCAGGGGTTTAATTCAACATTTTGCCTTGATGGAACCTTTCTCTGCATTAAAAAAATGTTCTTTGTGCTTTTTCTTGGTCTTTGAGATAGAGCAGAAGTCGATCAGTTGTTTGTACCAGAGAGAGTCCGTATTCAAGAAGTATTCTTTCTAATCGTTTAAGTAAGTGAGTGAGCATTTTGCCGGCACCGGATGAAGCCACTGTCAGTTACAGTGGAACTTCTTGGTACGGACAACTGTTTACAATAATGATATCTCTATTATATACGGTGGCCCACAACTGTCACCTCAAAAGAAAGAGTCGTGGTAAAAAGAAAAACCTCAAAGCAAAATAAAAAAGCTCCCAGCAAAAAGAAATTACCTCATGGCAAAAAGAAAATACTACACGGCAAAAACAAAATACTTCACGGCAAAAACAAAATACTTCACGGCGAAAACAAAATGCTTCACAGCAAGATAAAAAGTTCGCGGCAAGAAGGAAAAGCCCCCGGCGAAAAAGAAAAGCGAAAACTCCATGATGAAAAAGAAACGGCAATGTCTAGGCGCGTGTGGACTGGGTCGAGTTTTCTCGAAGGTTTGCGGCAAATAAAATACTG
>JANRMR010177613.1:0-21542 GCA_025434825.1 Bergia sp. 'catenularis' | reverse complement strand
GGGGTGGGCTGGCAAGATTCATCATGAACATGAGCATAAACTCTTGACCCCCTCCAGTTCAGATAAAAAATACCATGACCCCCTAACAGGCAACAGTAAAAAACCATGGCTCCACCCTCCTCAAAATACTAAATGTGAAAATTGTTTTGCAAACGCAAATGTATGTTTTAATCCACCATGAACATTCATCTATGAAACCCATTAAATGTTTGGGAACTTAAATGCCATAACACAAATAATGGTCAACCTGTTGTCAAAATATTGTCTTTTCCATTATTGATGCCCTACATTAATCAAGTATTTATGCAAAAAATGTTCAAACCGCTGCTATATTATAGAAAAATTCTCTTGGCTGCACAGGAACAAAACTTGTTTTAAAATATAGTTTCTGCCATCAGGTACCCTGTTCAGTATAATCATTAGTACTTAGTATTATTATTGGTCAATATCCATCATTTTCTATATATTTCTACTATTTCAGCCTTCTCCTCTTTGTATTTGTTTTCTTATTCTTCTCCTTTTTCTTTATCTTGGAAAGTGATAGCGACCATGATGTTGTTATTGCTCATTTCAGCAGCGAGTGCGAGGCTAATGATGCAGAAGAACATAACCGCAGTATATATAATGCCTGTTATGGCCAAATTGAATCGTGAAACAAGATCAGGGCGTAATGTGCAAACTTCATTTTCTCGATACTGTGACAGCTTTCTGTATTATTGATTCAGTATTAGTGATTCATTTGAATTACACAAGTCGCTACTGGGTGCTTTTGCAAGGACTGATTTAAAAGTATGGAAAGTATAAACTCTGGTTCAGAACTGTTAGGGTTATAGCAGGATTAACTGTTGAGTAGGGAAGGTATGTGGTCAGATTATGATTTTAATGTTCCCATCTACGGTTTGTAAGAAACCTGAACCAGTTTTACAAAAACAGTTTGAGTGAAAACACCAAAAGTACAAACTACCCGAGTATTTTAAAACCAGTTTTGTTTTGCTTCTTAATTGATACCCGAGCCTGCTCTATGTATGTAGGTTGTTTATGCCAAAAAATGTTGAAATGATACTTTTTTAAAACAGCTAACCCCCTCCCTCTAAGATTATTTTCGTTGACCCCCCTCCATTCCATTACAAAAAGTTTTGATGACCCTCTATTTTTGCCAGCCCCCCCCCCCCTCCTCCTCCTCCCCCCAGGCAAAAATAATGAATGGTCCCTTAGGCACAATTTAAGAACAATTTGAGGATGAGTTTACCAAAAAAGATAAGAACCTGATTCTTGTAAAACAGTTATAAAGATTCTTCTTGCCAGTACTTTCCGTACCTTAAACTCAAAACTTGACACGTTGCCATTATGAGAAAGGAAATTTCTTTTAAATTATCTCGTCAACAATTAATTTTAAAATATACGATTAAAATGAGACTCTTGTTCTAAATTTTCACGACTTTTTTCTACCTTTTTATCACGAATACTTTTCACTGGGGTGAAAGTATCATCCACGATCAGATACGCGACCAGATTCGCCGAATAGGCAGAGACAAACACTAACATTGCCATGCTGAACGATAGAGCAGCCAGTCGAGTGCTGCTTGTGTTTGGCTTCGAGTCGTCGGCTGGCCGCTGACAGGCAACAGCCATTGTATAAAATATCGCTGTTTGGAGATCGAAGAAAGATTTCATTCCGGGAACAAACGTTGAACTTTTTCTGTCAGGTTTGTTATTTTCCTCGGTTTGATCATCAGCAATATCATGTTCTGAATTATCACTGTCTTCTATAGATAACCGGTTTTTATCCGCGATCCTTATAAGGTACCTCAAGGTTAACCTTTCTACGACCCATAGGTAAAGGACCATTATCAACAGAGAACCAAGCAAGGTCAACCAAACATTTGGAGTGAATGGCCTCAGGTAAGATAACCAGGCAATGGTTGCGCTCCCCAGCTTCCGCTCTCGAACGAGCAGAGCTATTCCGGCTGGCAGGTATGCTTCAGTGAATTTTATAACCTTGGATCTGCGAGAGCTTACAAACAAATCGACAGTTATGTCGGCTTTGTTCTCGATGAGCTCTCCTACTATACCATTCCATGATTTGTTGAGAGCATCATATACGCCATAATTGCCATCTTCACTAAATCGGAGTTCAGAACGGAACCCCGCGTCAGCTTCTAACAAACGTAATACATCGATAGCGTATCCGCGACAACACATGACCCGTGCTTCCCTTTTTCCACTGGGTGTGATCACGTGTTTATAACACACCAACGAAGACGACTGGCACGGCTCAAGTGGAAGCTTGGGAAAGGCCAACACACTGGGCGCACATTCGCTAATAACCACCCGCACACGAGGTAAGAAGTTCTCCTCGATTACCACAGATCGTAGGCCGTTCCAGTAGCCAGACTCTTCCCATATTATTCGTGAAGAAGTCCTAACCGATTTATGTATTTGTAAGAAAGTTTGACGACGTCTTCCATCACTGTCAAACTCAACTAGACCAGACTTTCCTTGGAACTTTGTCCCTAACAGACGTCTGAAAAAGCATAACAAAAAGTCTATAAGTCAAAAGCAAACAGAAAGACAAATGCATCGGACATGCAGACATAGACAAATACGAGGCCATGGATGAGCTGGTGAAAGGAGGGATGGACGGAAAGGGAATGAGTGGTAGAATGAATGAACTGGATGTTCGTGCGGACAGACGGACGAAAGGATTGACGGATGTATTATATATGTATGTATGTATGTATGTATGTATGTGTGTGTGGATGTATGTATGTATGTATGGATGGATGGATGGATGGATGGATGGATGGATGGATGGATGAAGGGAGGGAAGAATGGATTGATTGATGGAAGGACGGACGGACGGACGGGCAGATGGATGGGTGGATGGATGGATAGATGGACGGACGGATGATTGGATAAATGGATGGGGATGGATGAATGGATGGACGAAGGGAGGAAAGGATGGATTGATGGAAGGACGGACGGATGGACGGACTGCTTTGAATTTCTGATCAAAGTTTTACATATATAATTCAGAGTGTTTACCTATCCTTAGAATTGTCAGTGTTCTTTTCACTGAATGCTTTGGAGCTATGTAATATAGATAGATAAATAGATAGATAGATGGATGAATGGATGGATGGATGAATGGATGGATGGATGGATGGATAATAGTAATAATAACAACTTTTAGCCGGGCAAAAATCGAAATTTACAAGTAAGTTGATACGATAATAACATTACAATAATGTTATTCTCGATGAATGGATGGATGGATGGATGATTGGATGGATGGATGGATGGATGGATGAATGGATGAATGGATTGATGGCTGAATGGATGGATGGATGGATGGATGGATGGGTGGATTAATGGATGAATGGATGGATGGATGGATGGATGGATGAAGGGAGGAAGGGAGGGAGGAATGGACTGATGGGTGGATTGATGGACGGATGGGTAGATAGACGGATAGATGGATAGTTTGATGGATTGATGGATGGATGGATGGATGGATGGTTGGATGGATGGTCGGATGGGTGGATTAATGGATGAGTGGGTGAATTGGTTGATAGACGGATGGATGGATGGATGGATTAAGGGAGGAAGGAAGGAAGGAAGGAAGGGAGGGAAGGATGGATTGATAGATGGATTGATGGAAGATATGTGGATGGATTGATGGATTGATTGATTGATGGATTGAATGATGGATGGATGGATGGATTATTGGATGGATTGATGAATGGATGGATGGATGAATCGGAGTGGATGGATGGATGGATGAATCGGGATGGATGGGTGGATGGACATACATCGGATACAAGAGTGGACAGATGAATGGATGGAGCGCTAGCCTGATAGACAAATGGACAGATTGGTGGACGGATAAATTGATGGACAAATAGATTGATGGATGGTATAGAAGCAAATAAATCAGTATGTAAAATGGAGGCACAAACAAAGTTTCATGTGAGACCTGCACAACTCCCCACTCCTCCACCAAGACATTGTTTAATCTTTGAACCTGTGTCAATCTGCATCAAACGGGCCTTCGTGTAAATAGGAATTTGGCAAAAATTAATCTACTCCCCCCCCCCCCCCGACGTGTCTTGGCGTAGATAAATGATTGGCAAAGGTGAACCAATACAGGTCCAGAGAGCAAACAATGGCTGGGGAGCCTGCCAGAGGGAGGGGGGGGGGGGAATAGTACAACCCCCAGAGGGTGCCCTGCCCCTACTATTTATACTATTTAAGCTTCAGTAATATGTACGAATAAGTTTAGATAAGCTCTTTGTCGGCACAATGAATGGAAAACCAGCTATAATAAAGATTTTTTAATCTACCTGTAGTAGTGCGAGGGACAGTTGAAATTAGACGAAGGAGAATCCAATCCATCATCACATGACACATGATGTAACGCACTGCTTATAAGAGTAACAGAATCAATCGCCAAATCACGCGAAGTCCATTTGGGCTTCGGCGGATGAACAACAACCACATCTGAAGAAAAATCAACGCGAGCTAACTCCTTCAAAAGACGATTTGTGGTCAAAAGTTTCTTCATTCTGACCATACCTTTCAACAGGTAAAATACATTTCTTATAATCTGCATTGAGTCGCTAATCACTATCACTGCTTGACATCCTTTTGTTTGTAGAGAGCTTAGAAGTACAGGCAAGTGTCGTAAACTTGAAATACTGCTTGACGTTCGTATTCTCTTCATAAATACAAGAGGTTTACAATTTGTGATTTCGCCAAGAGACGAGGTAGTGAATAATGAATCGAAAGTGTTATCATGAATAACGGCAAACTTTCTCCATGATAGTTTCTCCAGAATGTTAGCCAGCATGTCTGCCTTTCTCTCCACGTCTGTTCCAAAGGTGAGACCGATACTGCCCTCGTACGTTACAGATCTTGAGTAACGCTGCAAATGGAGGAAGACAACTCAATACTTGGTAAGTTTGATCGAATGTTGTGTAGGTATTTATACGACTTCGAGACCAACTTGGAATTCATTTGCACGAGTGAGTTTTTCAAAAAGTATCAAAATTGCATGAGTCCGTAAGTTGAAAAACATACGATTGTAAATAAATTCCAAATTGAACGAGACAAGTTGAACATACATGAAAAAATTACCAGAGGTGCACAATCGGAAATGACAATGCACGCGTATAGTATAATAAAAAAATTTATTTAATTGACAAACGAAAATATTTTACAGCCTTCTGTGCTGACTCATACCCAGTCGTTTTTACGGAGCGAGAGCTCACAATTGCCCACGCGCATCTCACTTTCTCTCGCGATCGCCCCATTTTCCCTTGCACGACTGGGTACGAGTCAGCCTTCTGTGAGTTCACTTTCATGACGCATTCAAACTGACATTTCTAGTTCAAAGGTTACAAAGATCGAAAACACCGTGAAATATAAAAAATTGAGAAATTTGCTTTTGTTTCCTCTTTTGCACTGTGTTTACCAAAAACTGCACTGCTCTTACGCTGCTCTTAGCCAGTAAAAAATGAGTAACTTTTTCATGTATATTATTATGAATGGTGAAACACAATGGAGCACTGGCATGGTTATGTGTATATATCTCGAGAATGGACAGCGATAATAATAATATTAATATGATGATGATGATAATGATGATGATGATGATAATGATGATGATGATAATAATAATAATTAATAATAATAATAATAATAATTATTATTATTATTATTATTATTATCATCATCATCATTATCATCATCATCATATTAATATTATTATTATCGCTGTCCATAAAGTAGTAGTAGTAATAACAAAAATAAATTAATAACAAAAGTAATGATAATAAGAATAGTAGTAATAAAAATGATAATAATAGCGATAGGTAGTAATAAAAATAGTAAATTTAATGATGATGATGATGATAATAATAATAATGATAATAATAATAATAAAAGTTGTAGTAGTAATAATGACACTAATAAATTAATAACAAAGGTAATAATAATAATAATAACAGTAGTAAAAATAAAAATTATTAATAATGATAATAAAAATATCAATAATAAAACGATAATAAAAATAATTTTAATAATAATAATAATAATAAAAATAATGATGTGCCACCCTAATCCGGTTTTGGAAATTTTGTTCTCATACTTACCCTGATGCGAATCCAGGGATGGTTCACATAGCTCAATCGAACACCCTAAACCCAAGAGATGAGGCGTAAAACGACGAAAGCGATAGCTTATTTGTTAAAACATAATAGTTGAACCCCCTAACGTATTCTGACCATCCCTCGCTAAAATCTTGGATTCGCGCCCTCCAGCTTACATCATCCATGAGATATCACAAATTATTTTACGCAGAGACTGAATCATAAGAAATCCCCTCTATGTTATTTCATGTATCAGTGACAGCTTCATCGTGTTTTTCTAAGCTAGTTCAGATTAATCGCGCTAAGCAAGCTTTTAATCCAGCCCCCTTAGCAATTATTATTAATACACTTGTTTTCAGTAAATCATTCTACTGTTCCTCTGTTTGGTTCAATACTTCATTCAGAAATGCCCGCATAATTAGTGGCGTCGAGAAACACGACCATATCACTCCAACACTTCGAATTTAGTCTGGCTCACCGTGTGTACGACTGGCTGCATCCGCCCTAAATTATCTGACCACAATTACTCACTAGCCGAGACCAGATATCTGGCCGTGCTACGAGAAACGCACATCAATTAAACATTCCGCTACGTAGGACTGCAGCAGGTCAGAAGTCTTTTCAGTACTGAATTGCAACTATCTGGAACAATATTGAAAAAGACTTTAAACTACGCAAGGATACGGTAGATTTTCAAGGTTACGGTACACTGTAAGTGGTGTTTTCATCACTGAATTCAGTGAATGATGCATATTTCTCATGTTAAATACCGGAACCCCCTAATCCTATATACCACTGGAAAGCTAATAAGATTTTCTAAGTTGTGAGTTGGCTTATGTTTTAAAATTTCGAATAACAAATGAATGCTACCACTGTTTTTACAGGCTTTTATCCTCCCTTTCTTGAGTACCAACTCGACCGATTTTCAGCCAATTACTCGGTTGAAATTTGGCATTTTGAGAAATTAATAACCAAAATTCAAAAACGTGCCAGGAATTTTTGAAATTTCGGTTTGCTTTTAAAACTGAAAGTTTAAAATAATAGTGTTACAATTGAGTCAAGTGCCATTTTCTTGCGATAAATTCAAAACTTTTCAAAGTGTCAAAAATCCCCAGCCCGTTTGTGGGCTTTGATTATTCAGTAATCCCTCAAAATGCCAAAATTCAAAGTAATTGGCTGAAAATTTGCCCAGTTGGAACTCAAGGAACAGAGCATAAAGCCTTTTTAAAGGACTCAAAACGGCGTTCTTTTTTGGTTCATATTTTCAAATTAATTTCAAATTTTGAAAAATAAGATGGTTCATGATTTAGAAAATTTTATAAGCTATCCGGTGGTATGTAGGTTTGTGGGATTCCTATGTGTGACAACAGAGGTACGCACCATTAACTGATAAAAGTATGAGGACACTGCTCAAAGTGTACTGTAACCTTAAGAAAAGACTCTTAAAGCATTTTTTGGAAGAAAAAGTCGTTTCCTTTTAGCATTATTGTTAATAGTCTCTTGTTTGTACAATTTATATGATTATTGTATTTTTAGTTACGTTACTTGATTAATGAAAAGCCCCTAAGGGGAGTGCTTAAGTTTTCTTATTTTATCTTATCTTCTTGGGTCAGGTGCAATGAAAGTAAGAAACTCTTCTTTTCCAGGACAACACAAGATGTAAGATCCAGAGAGCCAGAAGCCAATATTTTTACTGTTCAATGTATGAGTAGTGTATTTCTATTACATTAATATATATTTCTACTGTTATCTAAAAAGATCTACATTCAGGTTATAACTTACTATAACGGAAAGTTTTAATAAACTATGTATTTCTTTATCTTCACGTCAGGTTGAACTTATTGATGCAAATTGGTCAGCAAACTGACACTTCTCACTTTCTGCATAGAATAACATAGCCCCATCGCTGACAATTACTTTCCCTGCGAGAGAAATTTTACCGCCTGCAGGGGGGTCAACAGCCAAATTTGCATCCCTCTGCTGAACCTGAAAATGAAAGCTAATTTCGAAAATGTTTTTGTAACTTTGAAACTTTTACACGCTTTTCTTATGGGAACAATTTTATAAGAACAATGAAGCTCAAATCGCCCAAACTTTACGAACAATTTTAGAACTATCTGAGGCTGGGAAGTTCGGATCCACTGGACAATGTTTCAAGACAAAATATCAAAATTCGTTACTTAACCCCAATCAGTAATAACGCGCCAAATTTTAATGTTTTGCAACATTTATTTTCATACATAAATTTTTAACCATGTAAAACCGATTGCTAAAAATTAAGTATTTTGTTCAATTAAATGTATAGTATAGAATCCGTCCGCCTGTCAATGGACGCGTATTTGCAAACGTCCAAACAGGTTGCATTTGGTAAACTGGCACTTGAGTTGAAGAGGCACCTTCGATATGGCATTGTAGAATTATGAACTGAAAATTAAGAACAAACTTGAGGCTGAAAAGCCTAGAAATTTAAGAACAATGAGTCTTGGCCAAAAAATATCTGGTTCTAATAAAAAAACCGTGTGTCAGACGTTTTACCTTGCGTAAATTGGTAAATGTTTTATAACTACCGTAAACGCTCTAATAAGCGCCTGGGGAACTTATTTATATTATGGCCTTCTAGAGAAGGGGCGCTAATTGGAAACTCGTTGAGTGAATTGATATTAAATAAGGTTAATGCCCCCGTCCTTGGACAAGAACGTTAAGCCGTTAGTCCCCCAGATGAATGAAGAGGCACTCTATGGAAATGCCGTCTGGGCAACGCGATTATCATTATTACTATTATTATTATTACTACTACTACTACTACTACTACTACTACTACTACTACTACTAACTGCTCGTAAAATTGGACTCCTTCGCGAACTGCTCGCAAAATTTTGAAGGATGCTCGCTTGCTCGAAATCGCCAGTTTTCATAATTTAGTGTTCAAATGCTCGTGCTCGCATAAAATTAACAATGTGCTCGCATGCTCGCAAAGGCCATTCAATACTCCTATCATCATCATCATCATCATCATCACCAAACACCATTCAACACTCCTATCATTATCATCATCATCATCATCATCACCGTCATCACCAATTATTTCACACAACAAGGTATCTTTTTTGTTAACAGTGAAATATATAATGTTCTTCCATAGAACCGTGTGTAAAAAAGTACAAATTTAACATAAATATATATTTGTGTAAAAAAAATAATAATCAACTGCTATAATAGGTGCTATATTTGAAAACACACGTTTCGCAGCATTGCTAAAAGTATTTGTCCTATTCTTAGTAGGAAGATCATTCCAGAGAACTGCCCCTGTTTCTTAAAAAAAGGAAGAAGACTCTTTTTCCCATATAAATTATTACCATGTTGTAACTGTGCTGAACAACAGATTATTTTTGGTTCGTTAAAGGTTTGACGAAAACTATCAGTAAATGAAACACTCGTTAATTACTGTGAAGAAAGAGTCGACAAGTTGATGCGCATCTTTTGCTTTAACACATCGTAACTTGCAATTCGTAGTGGTGAAAACATTATCGTGAAAGAAGAGGTGAAGATACATCTCAGGATTGTAATTAAAGAAAACTAAATTGAAGTCAAAACAAAACAGATATACACTCTAAGGTAATGTAAAGGTGCCTATAAATTATTAAAGTGCACGGCTCGATGAGATCGATCAACATCCTGCCGATGAATGTCTATGGACATTTTAAAATGTATTGATGCTATACCAAGGCTTGTGTCAAATCTGTAGCTGCATACGGCAACATGTAGGATAAATCAGCTACATGGGACACGGACTAGCCGCTGATTTTAACACCGATTTTGGTTTGTGCAGTGAAATTTAATGAACAGCTTCATAACAAGCGAACAATGAAAAAGAGAAAACTACTCTTGCTTTTTCAAGCACATACATGGTTAAGGCAGTATCTGATTCTGTAGTTTTTTTATTTAGTTTATAGAACCTCAAAGTTGAGACATATTCTTTTGCAATTAACGCATTACGATTTGAGCAAGTAGACGATTACATGGGATTCCTGAAAATTCCATTATTTTGTTATATTTAGCAGTCAAAACTGATAACCTTGACGCGGTAAGAGCGGCCCTTAAATATTAATGCAAAAATAATGGAAATGTAAATATAAATCGACATTGATAACTTTTGCATAAATAATAGAAAACATGTAAAAAGAAAGGATAAAACTGAAAAATGTTTCGGTTACCAAGATTATCGGTGTGTTCTATGAAGAACAAAGTCAAAGAATCAAAAATCGACCGCGAAACTCTCCACTGTTGACAACTGTTACAATGATCAACTGATTTTTTACGGATTTAACAGAAATCTAAGCATTGACTAAAGTACTGATAAGATGTCCACAAATAACAGTAACCTGTTTTTATTGGCTGTAGATTCAACGTAACCACTGATGTGAACAATTTGATCTAACAATGTAATATAAATGTAAATACTTTGTCCATCAGTTTAATTACTAGCTGCTGAACAATTTTAAAATACTCTAGAAATTTGGAAAAGAAAAAAACTTATGTACTCACCTTAGTTACTTCTGAGAGGACTAGAAATATATTAACTGAATTGGGCGTTTTGTACAAACGTTAGTAATCCGTCTGGGTGGACCTTGAGGGAGCATTTTAATTTGGCGGTGTAACTGACAATTCCTCTGTGTTTAACTAGGGACACTGAAATGGTTTGACTGTTTGAGAACTCGCGTTTATTTGCTGTCTTGTGGAAAATAAAACTGTTCAACTGTTGTTGAACTACTTCACCAAGAAGTTAAGAATAAAGAGTCCGGACAAAATTATCTGGTTCGTATTTTTAAAACGGCGTACATACCAAATAAATCTGAAACTACAAGGTACAAGATAAATTGTTATTTGATGTTATTATGAAAGCAATCATTTCCATGCCACTTGCACATCCATTGCATTTTATACTGACCAGCCCCAAAACAGCTGAAGATGTTCGAGTGCTATGGAAACGTTTGTTTTTAGTAAAACAAGTAGTATTTTACCTTGTATGTTTAAATAATATTTTACATGCAGAATCCTACTTTAGATATGTACATGCACATATTTGCTTTAACAAGGTATATGAACCGTGTATCCAAGTTAGAATAGAACTTTATTTTAGAATACGTATTAAAACGTACCTGAGCAGTTGTCATAATAACCGGTATGTTGTTCGCAATACCATAGTCCGCAATTAACTTCCCGATTTCAGAGGAAAATGCACTGTACACAATTACACAATATTTACTATCCTTGAAAACGCCATCCAACTCTTGGAGACTTTGCAGGGTAGAGAAAGAGTTCTTTATCCACACAGGAAAGGCAGAAAGTTTGAAGACACATAACGATGGATGATTTTGCGCCGTTTTCTCGAACTGCAAGTTTTGAAAGCGTACCTCATGTTCAAATGCTCTCCATAATTGTTCTCCCTTTTCGTCGAATATTGCCAAAATGCGGAAGGACTTTATCGAAATGGCTGTGCTTTGGGAGTTCAGTGCACATATTACTGTAATCACAAGCCTTACAACTGCCCACATACTAACATCGCAACTGCATGCTTTCACGCCTTCTTCGGCAAGGCAACAGCAGGCTGCAAGATGAAAAAAGAAAAATTTCTTAGATTTAAACGTTTGAAACTCGGCAACATCGCATTACAAACAAAAGCTGAAACTGAACTTGTGGTTTCATTATTTTGTAGTTATCTGGGGTTTCTTTTTTCATTTGGCTCAATACATTGTTTCGAACAATTCGTTGTTTTCATTTAAAATCTTCTTTTTCCAATCGGGTCTGTGATTGGTCAAACATGACAGGTTCGCTTAAATGTTGTGTAAATAATGAAGTGATGTTTGGGTTTATTAATCCGGCCTTAAGACTTTTGGCGTTGCTGTTTATATTTTTGGCAGTCATTTCTCGAAAAGTATATTGTAAATGAACCTCCGTTTATAAAATACCTAAAAAAACACAGTACTCGGTCGAGAGCTAAAAGCTATTCGGTACCCTTTTGATAACATGATAGCAATTTGACTTTTAGCTCTTATAATATATATTCAAAATATGTCCACAGGTGAACGTTCAAGTGAACATTTGTTAAAGGGACTGTAAGTGACTGCAAAACATCCTGATTTAAAACTTACACAAGGAAGAAGATGGATAGTTATCGAATAATTTGGCTTACAATAAACGAAGTTAGCATCTTTTTTTAAATCTTCACGTTTTCAATTTATAACAAGTATTACTCAGAATTCCTTGCGACAAAAACAATAATTTGCGTGTAAACGTCCACTTAGCTAAAACATTTAGTAATAATAGTAACAACACAGAATAACAATGTTTCAATCGTTTCATACCTTCACAACTCGCAAGGAAGAAAACGTTTAATGTTTAATGAGCAGTTGTTATGGTTTAAGATAAATTCGAAAAAACGAGTTGAGATCAGCAATCTCACTTTTTTATATTTCAAAAGTGTGGTTTGATCAACAAAAGGTGAAATGGTCCGTTTTTAGATGTCAAGAATGCATAAAAAGTTGACCGTTTCGAGCGTTAGTCCTTCGTCCAAGCTTTAAGAAAAAAGGTTGGCTTTCTACCCAACTTGACGATGAAAAACGTACCATAATATATACCCTTCTCCACTTGCTACTCTGAAGGTGTTTCAAACAACAGAAATGAGGAAAGTACGAGGCAAATGGACAAATGAGGCTGAATGATGGTTAATGATAGTGAAGGAGCGCTTATGCATGAGGATAGAGCAACTGAATGGACAAATGAGGCTGATTGATGGCTAGCGATAGTGAGGGAGCGTTTATGGATGAGTACAGAGCACGAAATATACAATTGAGTTCGAATATTGACGGAGCGCTTATGGATGAGGGCAGAGCAACACAAAGGAGGCTGAATGATGGTTTATGATAGTGAGGGAATGCTTGTAGTTGAGGCTAGAGCAACGGAAATGGACAGCTAAGATTGAAGGGTGTTGATGATTTGAGGGAGCACTGACGAGTAGTCCACAGAATGGGGAAATGAGGTTGATAGTGGTTCATGATAGTGATGGGGCGCTGATGAGTTTTAATACAGTCGAGTTTTTCATACGTGATTAAGTGACACGTTTTTAGTGAGTAAAATGAATGTGGCATTAGTCACCAACACAAAACCATCCAATTTAGTGTTTACTCAAAAGTTGTGGAGTGTGTTCGTTACATATATCGTATTCTGCGGAATGGTAATGCACTGGGGAAGATTTCTAAATATCATCTCGAAGCACCAAAACAGTAAAATAATCATTCAAATCAAGAATTAGGATGAACTTAAAACAAACAACTTGTTTTGTAAATTTTGAAAAAAAGCCTACTGCTTGATTGAAAGGGTCAAATTTGATTGAAGGAAAGTTTTTAATTCTATATGATCCTATTCCTGAGTACACCCTTGGTGTTGCTTTTAGGTGTGAAGACAGATTACTAAAAATAGATCACTGAATTTTGCATTGTGGCGATATGTGGGCAGGAGAATTCAGCCGAGAAACTCATATTTTTCCCTTTAATATTTGCCTGCTGACGACACCGTTTATATTTTGAAGAGTTGCGACTTTCCGTCTGAAAGCTCTTGTTTACCAAACTCGACATAGTTTTCCGCTATCGGTGTCCAGCATTCAGAAGTTGCCACTGGCCGTTATTTTAAATCGTGAAGACCGCCATCTTGAAAACTGCACGTATCAACATCACAGTCTTGTGACGTATTTCTGATTCTGGGAACGACGTTGTTGACATTCCTGATTTTCAGAGCTATGGGTGCTGTTTGAAGATCTTCTTGAGATTGTCAAACGCTACGGAGTTCTGCAAAAATACAGTTGGCAATCCTCGTATGTCCAAGCCTGTGACGTCATTAAGTGCAGTTTTCAAGATGGCGCTCTCCACGACCTAAAATTTAAAACTTCTTAGGGTTGGCCGTTTGTATAACTGGACACTGACAGCAGAAAACTAATGATGTCGAATATCGTAAACAAGAGCTTCAATGCCTCATTTTAGGGCAAAATGCTGCTGAAAGATAAGGGTCAATTCAAGGCGGAACATCTGTCACATCTGAACAGTTCTAATTTGTTCTTTTATGGATGCGCTAAATGTCAACCGTCAAACATTTTTGGTCAAGAAAAGTTACAACTTGCTTACTTTGAGGCACTATCTTGGAAATTAGCCAGCGTTCGCCTCTTTCTTAAGCTCACGCATGCGCAGTTATTATTTTCACCGGTCACTACCACTGAGTGTTAAGAAAATTGAAAATACGTTTTTCTGCACTCGTCCTGTCCAATGAACGTCCAACATGTTGATGCATGTCAATATCAAAGCAAGTTTGTTAAACGTGTGGATATCAGCAAACATGTCACCAGGAACTGCTAGGCCTCAAACATCAGCAAGTAGTCAAAGAACTTTCTAATACAGGGCTTCCAAAATTTGGAACTCTTTAGAAACTCCCTTGACATTAAGTAAATCAGCGAAGCCCTTCAAAAACACTCTAAAAAAGCCACAGAATGAGCTCATATGTAGCATGTGAAGTAGCTTTAATTTCGTTTTGTTTACACTTTTATATTTTGTAAATTTTGTTTTTGAATGTCACTGAAAAGCCCCTATGTGGAGCTGGCAAAAACATATAAAGGTTTGTATCTTGCGCTTGGTATTGAACACCGACTCGCATGATCTAGTATGGACTTTAAAAAGAGCTCGAAATTTGGATGCAGCTAGGTGTGTCGCGATTACACAGCTCTCTCGAATCCTTTTTTCTTCTCTTTCGCATTTTCAATCAAATTAACTTATCTTCCCACGCTTAGGCCGTCTGTTTTCAACCGATTCCTTACCGCATGTTCACACGCTGTCTACAAGGACATCAACTGCAAACCTACTGGTTGGCCATGGATTGCTGCTTTTTTCCGAATAACCAAGATATAAAATTGGAGATTTTTACAAAATTTTGGAAGTAGACAAACTATGCAGTTGTTTATTCACCATATAACGCTGACTATAAACGCCATTTTGAAAAACATGTTTTGTCTGGTAAATGATCCGCACAAGACTAGGACCAAGCTAAAACCAGGATTTGTTGTTTTCTTGGATCATCGCAAGTGAGTGCAAGTCTTTGCCGGTCTGAACCAGAGTTTAAAAACAGGACTTGGTCTGGCTAAAACTACACCGCCGACCATCACCTATCGCTCTTGGTACCCTCTTTATATGTAACTTTTTGCTTCGGTCGAACTGTTAACAAGGAGTTGATTAAAAGTACCTAAACAGTCGTTTAGTTTTTCTGAGTACACTCAAAGCAAAAGAAAAAAAAGTTTCCAATACATATTTTTATATCTCAATTTTTATGTATTTCTATAAACGAAAATTTGCATTGGAGCTCAGTTGTCACACGAAACTTCAAAACAGGAAGAGCGAAAATCTCATAATCATATTTAATGACTTATTTTTGAAGATTTCCCGTTGGTCTTTCCTCTTCTTAGTGCCTGCTTCCAACAACATTCCGGTTTTACGCAGAACATAGTTTTTTATAAACTTTAAATTTCCAGTGAGGAGAACCATTGTAAAAATACATCTATAAAGTCATAATTTCATAGTCTACTTTTAAAACTTATATAATTACTATTGTTTTGGAATTGTCCATCGGTTTGGCTTCAACTAATAATAATGTTAGATCCGTTATTAAAAGGAAAGATCAAAAAATTTAATTTGATCAAGTTGCTCCCGGTAAGAATTTTTAACACTCGTACTTGCCTAAAACGTGCAAAAAAAAACTTAAAATGTGCATGGCACATGTGTTACTCTTTGAAAATAAACGTTCTCGATCTTACAAGTAAACAGCTCTGCGACCTTTCAGTTACGTATTCTATGTTTAAAACTCATGAATAAAATACGAACGCTGACTTTTCCCAACCTTCAATATACTCCTCGTTTGGTTAAACGCCGTTTTGTAACCAATTCGTTACCGGTTTCTACGCATTCGGACCCAACTTCCATTTTTTTCTACTCTTGGTCCAGGGTTTCAACTGGGAATACAGTTTTGCTGAACGACTGAAGCCCTGCAAGGACGAATAAATTAGTAAAGTTATTCAGCATACAGTGTAAAGCTCAACAGTTCTTGATGTATTTCCCAGTAGGGGTCTTCTTGGCAACCAACCACAATTTGTGAAAGAAATTAAAATGGCGATACGGCACACATTAATTTCAAAAACAAACGCTATGCAGGTGATTGTTTGAGAATCATATCAATTTTAAAGCGCTATAGTTTGCGTTATATGAGATATTTAATGTAATGACTGAAAAACAAATGATGTCTTGGTGACTTTGACTGGAAACTACTATTCCTTAGTATATCATCAATTTAAAATGAGGAGTAAATCGTAAAATCATTTTAAAAACGTTTTCAAAAGGTTCTTTCTGGTTGTTGATTTTTTCAGGTATATGTTGCTTACTTGATTTTCAGATAGTTTGTGCGCCGAGGCTTTTTTCAAAAATCTTGGTTAATGTATACCTGCTTAATGTATACCTGGTTAATGTATACCTGGTTAATGTATACCTGGCTAATGTATACCTGCAGTCAAACGGTAACAAAATGATTCTCGCTAAACATAACGTTTTTATTTGTAAAACTCGTAATTTTACAGTATTTTACTATTTATCAAGTCTCGAAAGAACCTTACACGGTCTCGAAAATATTATGATATAAATACCAAGGAATATTAATTGAAGGCTTTTCCAGTTTTCTACATGAGCCAAATCGCTACCTCAGTAAGAACAACCAAAAAATCCTGTTTGTCTTTACAACTGAACAACTTCTTAAGTCTAGAACTAACTGATATGCTTATAGTGAACTTGAGTTGCTCTTGAAATGTCAAAACAAAGAATCTGCCCAGCAGGTGTATCTGTCTGTTAACCTCTTTAAGAGGAGTAGCTGTATCGGAAAATAAACAAATAAATGGATAAATTACGCTTTAATTAATGGACTGATTCTCAGCCCTCGTATTGCTTACAAATTTTTAAAATCGGTAATGGTACAGCAAAAACAGTGGACAGTGAAAACCATGAAAGCTGGTGAATATTATCGATAAGCTGTTTTTGTTTATTCAGCCAATCAGACAAAAGGCCACTCGAGCTCAACTTGAACTTTGGATCTACACCGCAAGACCGCCAGCAAATTAAAGGTAGTTTGTAGTCGAAAGGAACTCGACTTAATCATTCCACAGATGTTACTGTGTTCACGGTTTGTAGTCGCGCTGTAACAGCTAAATATATCAACAAATTTTAAAATAGCCCTTTTTACATTCCAGAAGTGGAAAGAGGAAGCAAAAGGCTCTACCTCGGTTTGAGAACCTCACGACTGACGTCACCCAGTCTGACTAACGTAAAGAGTACAGAACACTGTTTCTGCATACGAGTAAAAATCCAGAGTTATCTACTTTGTTGTAGCTATGTTTTTTTAAGAACCAGATATTTCGGCCAAGGCTCATTGTTCTTAATTTTTCGGGCTCTTCAGCCTTGAAATTGTTCTTAAGTTGTTCTTGTTTATATATTCTACAATGTTGTACCGAAGATGTCTCTTCAGCTCAAGTGTCAGGATGCCAATTCTAATCTGTTCTGACGTTGGAAACTTAAGTAGGTGCGCCTTCATTGATGGACGATCGATTGAATAAGATGCAAGATGTGGAGCTGCTTATATCTTAGCAATCAGCTTTACATTATTAAACATTATATATTTTTACGAAAATATGTGTTAAAACATTCAAACTTTGGCATATTATTACTGATTCAGATTAAATAGGGAATTTTAATATTTCGTCTTGAAACGTTGTCAGTGGCTCCAAAATTATGTAGTTATCTAATAAGCGTTTATGACAGCTACTGGTGTTATTCAATCAATCAGTCAGGGGGATGTGAATGTGCCGAACATTCTGTCCCAGAAGGTGAATAGAAACCCATAGTTGGTGTTCACTTTGACGTGGTGAAGGTTGTGTGGCACAGCGCCACCGAAGGCGTCAGGAATCAGATGATAAGGTGACCACCACACGTCATGGCCGCTGTGCTCTTCCAGCAGAAGAGCAATGAAAATAAACTCGTAGATCCAAAGGGTCAGCGGATGCACAGGCGAGATCAACATCGGGTACACGATCATACAGGAGGCGAACACAGTCAGTTCAAAAGGGTGGACCCAGCCCGCACACCAGGCAAATAGGTCGTACTTGAAATGGTGATGCACTCTATGGACCTTCTTGTTAAGCAGTGGAATTTTATGATGGACTACGTGTTCCAGATAGACGAGGAAATCGCCGACTAGCAGGGACACAGCCAGGTCTCGTATCAACTCCCAAAGGGATGGGGCTGTGCGGGGCAGCTGGATGTGGTATGGACACATATTCCACAGGATAACGTTAAAGACTGCATAGACACCCAGCTGTGTCCCACCCACTCGCAGAATATCTTTGCCAGTGATGGGGTAGTTCTTGTTCAGTCGAGTGGTGTCTGATCGCCATGGCCCGATGTCTTTCATGGCGAAGTACAGGCCAACGATCGCGTAAACTGACCAACCGACAAATGAAGGGAAAAGCCAGTGTGAAGCGACGTGGCCCCAGTGGCGGTTAATGTAGCTCCACAAGGGCTGAAGAGTATTTGAATCCATGTCGATCAGACTACTTAGTTTATCTTCCCGTAGAGCGTCAAGGAAATGTTGGTTCTCCTCTATAGCTAGGTGCAGAATGCTTTGAAAACGGGAAAAACCACAGTTTTACATATACTATAGACTAAAGGGAGTAAATCGATGATGTCATTAGAATCACTGTTGCATAACATAGAATCGGATCAGTAACATACATTACCATTACTTTATGATTTATTAAGTCCGGTTCTGATCATATTTTAACGTTACATTAGAAATTGGGGTATTTAAGGTGGTGCAAACCTTCTTTGCTGTCGATCAAGTGTCCATTAGCTCCATTTTATTGATAATGTAAGTTACAATAAAGGCCTCTTAGCTAGGTAACAGGTAAAATTGAAAGCTGGCCGTCCGTGACCCTAACCGTAATCCTGGATTAGCGAAAACCATATTGGCAATATTCCATTGGGAGACTGAAGCGTGATAAATAAGACGAATTTTGCATAGGAGCAATCAGTTACAATAGCAAGTATATAGTTCCATTTGTTTGTTCACTTTCTTATTACAAACACATTCACGAGGTACGATTGTGCCTTATATAGTTATAATTATACAAGAAAAAAATCAAGAAAACCGCAAATCTAATATTAAATTTTGATAAACTTCCGCCTGCTCTTGCTTTAAGTGTCGGTGAATCATGGGGTGGTTTTGCAACGTAACCACAGTACAACAACAACAACAACTTTATTTACTCAAACACGCGGTAAAGACATAAGTTTACATTTTAATACTGATTTATTTGCCGTGTGGAAGTTAAATGGTGTGTAAAGAGCATCAATTCTTAATGGAGTTTGATTTCTTTGATCGCGTGGTAGACTATTCCATATATGGGAATGCCCCATTGTAACTTAAACAAGAGTTTTGGTTTCGGTAAAAAGAGCTGTACCTCTTTCTTTCTTAACTTACAAACAAATTACTGAAAAAATAAATGGGAATGTCGTATGTTTTAGTTAACGCTGTATACAAAGTCAAAGGCAAATGTTTATTCTCATCAAGCGTATCTGAAACGTCTATAACATTATCCAAATTAGTTAATGAAATAAATAGATTTATTTTGTTTGACTTTTCATAACGCAACATGAAGGAAAATACAAAACTAATATGCTTGAATAAAACAGTTTCAATGTTTGTTAGTGTCATATTTGTATACCATTGTGCATAACTAGATACTTATATATTGGGTGGGTGTATCAAGTTAAAACTTTAGCCTTAGGCTCGTTTTCTGTTTTAACAACAACTTCAACATCCTGTTGGAATTAGTACTGAAAAATATTACATCTAAACATACGGAAACATTTTATCTTGGTACTACAAAAAACAATGAGATACGAATTAACGTTTACATTAAAAGAGAAAACTTCAGCTACGGGATTGTCAACTTTCCTATCTAGACAGTAACATACCACGAAATCCTGAAATAAGTTATGCAAAATTTTGTAGCAGAAAAGATAACTAATTATACAGACCCCAACGTCTGTCTTCGAAGCCACAACAACAAGGTTACAAATATCAAACAAACAAGACGCTTTAAAAGCGTACGCTGGGTTGCCAGCTTTCTAAAACGGGGTCCAAATTATAAGTTTACCATTTGGAACAAATGAGCGTTCTACTACTTTGTAAAATGTTCTTTACGATAAAATTCGCAGTTTGAAGTAAATAAATAAATTTCAGAAGTCATCGGCACATTTTTATTAATATTCGAACAGTGCTTTTATTTCCCAGCTTTTTCTCATAGCAGGTGCTAGGTGTCTAACAATGACTCTGATCTAGGGCAATTTATTGGTTCTTTATTATCTGCATAAACTACAAGAAATAGTTGTAAAGCTTTTTCAAAATATCACAGTCACCGAGTGTAGTCACGCACGATAGCATCCACTCAGTTTACGCACACATTCAGAGATTCATAAGCATAATAGAAAACATTTCATAAGCGTAATAGAAACATTTTTTAATTCAATGCAGACAAAAGCAATACAGACAACAACCAAATCCACCTTCATGTTGGGAAAGTTCAAACAATGTTCAAAGGCCTTTCCTGAACTGTTGTCTTCGTGTAACTTCAACATTTTTAACATGGCGCGCCGCCAGTGTTGTTTTCTCGCCTTCGCTCAACCTGTTTGACTTCAGTACATCTGGGTTTAAGTTGTGATATTCAGAGTTTTTAACTGAGTGTTTATTTGAATAGCATTGGTGTTCATTTGTGTTCTGCGATTGCTTTTGAACATTGCTCGCGGACCAACCCGTTCCAAAATCGCTCAAGGAAATCGCTTAGTGTGGGCCTACGACGGATGAGGCGTGCAATTTTAAGTAGCTTGAGCGTCCCAATAAAAATACTAAGTACAATAGCAGGCCACATTTCTGCAGAACTCCTATGAAACAAAAAAATTTAAACACTCTCATAGTTTCCACAACCTTCTCACCGCCAGCCGAGCGCTCACATAAACAGCAGAAACACCTCGTGACCAAAGGGACAGTTTCGTGGTTACTGCACACAAAACTGCTACTTTAAATCCTTGCATTTCTACTCAAAGTCTATTGATGAAAGCAATCCTATCAACAAAGAAATCCTACCAACAAACAGAATTGCCTCTAATAAGCCCCCCTCTAGAGCTTCGAGTTTCTAAAATGCTCCCCCTGGTTCTGAAAAGCTGGTAGGGAAGGATATCAGTGCGCTACCGAGCAAGTCGC
>JANRMR010177602.1:0-12104 GCA_025434825.1 Bergia sp. 'catenularis' | reverse complement strand
CAAGTTATCATATGGTTTCTCGTTCAATTTGAAATTAATTTGCACTTGTGATTTTTTCAAAAATCTCAAATTGCACCCGCCGAAGCGGCTCGTGCAATTTTAAATTTATGAAAAACTCACTCGTGCAAATTAATTCCAAATTGAACACGAAACCATATGATAACTGCTACTAATCATAGAATTAAGAGAGATTACAACAGTTTCGCTTGGTTTTGTAATTGAGTCACTCACTGTATCTACATGATGTACTTGACAAAGTTCAGCAACAACTACCGAGATATCTGCCTCTAACCTCGGGTGGAAAGGCCTCCTTCTTACATTCCAACTCTAAGGTAAAAAGCGACGCTTGGTGACAGAGTGTTTTCAAGGGTAGCAACCAAGTTATGGAACTTGCTCCCACAACAGCTGCGCTCCATAAACAATGTTGATTTTTTTAAACCTTGGTTAAAAAATAATGAAGCTTTTTGTGAATGCTAAGTATATTTCTTTAAGCATAGTGCGTAAAATTGAACGATTATTTTATTCAACTTCAAAATTTTAGCTCATATTTTTCTGCAATGCGCATATGATCATTTCAGTGACTATCAATTTCGAGGAAAACTTCGTGTGTTTTTCATAAAATGTATCATACGTGACTCTGCGCCAAAAAAATAACTCAGGTGTTTTATCTCTTTATTGCATCACGTACTTAAATTCTCTGGTGGATTGTATGAATTTTACCCCTTCGTCAGAATACTCTGATATTAGCAGGCAGTCATTGAAACCAAGAAAGAACGTATAAGCAAAGTTTAACCATGCCTTTCATTTCAATGAGATCAGCCAGTGTATTCAAAAAAACGTAAAATTTAGTGACATAGCAAACACTGGTGAGTATAATCATGTGGAAGCACTCGAGTGTCAAGAATTGTAATCGTTTCATGAATTCAAATAAGTTTTCACAGTTTTCTCTTAGTTTGCTATCGCGAGATATATCCATATACTCACCATTAGTCGTTTGCATTTCAGACGGACAGTATCAATATGACTTATCAATAAGAAAGAAGCTTAAAGGCTGCCAAATAAAACTGATAAGGAAATCAAATCATTTTTACTGGCGCCATGCACGTATAAATTTTAAAATAATATATACACCTGAAGATGACAACTTAGTCGAAACTTTTAATATTTTACCATTAGTATATTCTAACTTTTATTGGCGTTTTATTATGAATATTTTTAACATATTGTTCATACGAAAGATATCACATGAAGAGCCGGTAAGACACTACAGGCGTATATAAGCTAGCTAACCTCTGGCATCATTAAACACATGGGTAGCCGTCCCACTACACATCTTTTAAAAACCACATTCAAAGTCAGAACCACCATAGTTACAATTTCAACTTGCATCAAATAGCTTCACGTGCTCCTGATTTGTATTTCCGTGCTTTCTAGTAAAATGTTTCTCAAGACTGTTAGGTTTATGACAGCCGACCAGCAAAGATAAACAACTGATCAATAGATTTTCAACTAAGCTAAAAACTACAGTCTGGCGAGGATAATAACTAAACTCCGCTTAACCATATTATTATCCAAGTTAATCCCGTGAGACCCAATTGTCAAAAAATGGCAATGTACAACAGGTCTGTCATTTACTCGTGCAATGCTTTGATTGATATTTTAGTTGCATTAATGCTTGCTGCCGCGCCAGTTGTGCGCAAATACCATTTGAAAGTACACGCTTTTTTTTATAAGAATCAGTAAACTTTGGCTGAGTCTCATTGTTAATTTTTACCATTTGAGCCTCAATTGTTCTTAAATCGTTCTTGTGCCTACACCCAAATTAACATAAATATCTTTGTAAATTGGAGACTTTTAATTTAATGAATGCCGCTAAATTGCTGTCGCTGTTGCAGAGTGAAGAGTGACATGTGGTATTTGTTTTCGGTCAGGAATGAACGCACAAACGTCTTTGTTTCCATCAAAACCTTGCAAATTGACTGTGTGCTGTAGTTTTATAAAAACTAACTGTAGAAAAAAAAATCATTCGCGTTGGAAACCGAGCGTCGATTGTTCTTAGGTTGTTCTTAATTTTTAGACAAATTTGAGCCTCGTTGTTCTTATAAAATTGTTCTTATGAAAAAGTAAGTGTGTATTTTGACAGGTTATGTTATAGAAAGCCACGCATTTTTAGCAACACGAACAATTAAAAACTGAATTGCATTCTTTAAAGAGGCGATGGTTCGTTTTCTGCTTTCATGAAGTTATTAAAAGGTTTGTAATATACGAGTGCCCACAAGTTCACACTGCCGTTTTTACTGCATGTAACGTTACTTGGTGATTCTTGGACTTTTTTGTAGATGCAAAGTTTGTCTTGGGAGGCGTCAATCAAATCTTAAGCCCAGCCACACTTTGCAGCGGTTAGGTGCTGCTGTTCCAACCACAAATGTACGTGATAGCAGATCTGTTGTTGGAGTAGATGGGCGCCAAAATCAACTCCACAAAGCTGATAGTGTTCAACAGCATTGATATGAAATGTTTCTAACGCGAAATCAGTTTGACGCTGTTTGTGTGCTTATCACCTACAATTGCAGTCAAATCATTAAAAAAAAATTCTCTGCATTTTTGGAAACAGCATCAATGTCTTATATGTTTTGTTACAAGGATTTAAGACAGTGTCGAATGCATACGGATAAAATTTTACGCTAAGAACGAAACTAACAGGTGTTTAATGTCAAATAAATAAACAAAACAGTATTTTTTTTTCTTGGGTCGCCCTCTCTTTTTTCCCCGTGGGTTCCATAATATTGCCTGCCTCAGTTGTCAGACTGTGCTGGGGTTTTCCGAGCGTGTGCTCAATTTTCATCTCCTTCTCTTAATCTTATTCTGGAACATGGATCTTCATTTCCGATACCATCTGGCCAGCGAATTGCCATTTTGAAATGTTGGCACTTAGTTCAAACAAAGCTTGTTGTTATGTCGCATTATCTTCGCCTTGCTTCAGTCTTTTTTACGCTAAGACCTGTCAGTTTGATAAGAGATGTCAGCTTGTTTGTTGGGTCAGTACGTTCCCCAGTGTGGATCACTCTGATCTTTAAGTTGCTCAATAAGCCTAGGCTGCGTGAGTGCGAGAGTTAACCTTTGGCACTCGACGCGTTGTATGAAGCCTGGACAAAGGGATTCAATAACAAGGGAGGATTTTCCAAATTGCAGTGTGGTCACCGCTGTTAAAAGCTTTCCTAAATCGATGAATGTAACACAATGCCAAATTCTATGCTAAAGTCTGTTCCATGATGTTACTTAGCGTCGTAAAATAGTCAGTACAAGATTTTTTTCCTGTAACCCATTTGCCGATCTCTCAACATTACTACAAGTGAAGCAATAAACCTCTGTAGGGTAGTCCTGTCGAAAAACTCACCTGAGACAGCGAGCATGATGATCTCTCTGTATTTCAACCAGTCTGTCAGGTGTCCTTTTTGGAGGTGGTGGCCTCATTAAAATCCTCAGGGTTTGATTTTTCTTACCAACATTATTCGTAGAACTCATATGCTTTCTCTGTCGACGTGTTCATGTCGACGTTTTGAATTTTTACAGGAACACACCATCAGACGCTGGAGCGTTCCCATTCCTTTGCTTCTTCATTTCAACGTTGATTTCCAGCTTCCTGAACTTAGCTGGCTGTGTTATTAAAACCTTGCTTTGTTTTACTACTGATATTTCATTTGTTATATACTGAACTAATATATGTAATATATATATTTACGATGGTAAAGAAAGAAAGTTTAGAAAACGCTTTCAACGGGAGCAAGAGACAGAACTGTCTCTAGCCTTCCAACAGAAGTTGCCCGAAAGATTTTAGCGTGTAACATATCCTAAAACGGCAAAATAATTTGGAAAAAATTTGCAAGTAGAACACATTCTAATGTTTTGTATTGATCGTTCTAACTTGTGTCGCAATGCCTTTTCCCAATGCAGGATATCTAGTATGCTTCTTGAAATGGTTCTTCGAACGTGTCTCGCAAACCCTCGTATGTTGTGAGACACGTTGCACATAAATTCAGAATTAATCAAGCAATGTTTGATGTTTGACAACAACGTGTTTAAATTACATTTTCACACTAACACAAGTTCTCCCTTTGAGAAGAGATATTGGTTGAGAAAGTTACATCTCATGTGAAAATGGTTGATTCTAGATGCTGCATGCATAATTTAACTGGAGGAAAATTTTCTCTTCTTTAGAAGAGAACAAAACCATCAGCCAGGATATCGCTTTGGGATCATAAGAGTATTTACCTTTATAACAGGCAAGAAAGCACGTTGGGAAATTAGCTGTTCCTTTTGAGAATCTGTACTGGATTCCCCAGCCTGACAAGTTTCTAAAACTGAATAAATAGTATTTCAGTTTTGTGTATCGCTATAAATTATCGAGCTTTGAAAAGAGACAGCTTTTGTTTACCAATGTTAGGAAATAATTATAGCTATAGAAGAGACTCTTCTCTGCAAGAAACCTCTGCTTGATTATCATACTTTCATTTCCCGTTGCGCAAAACTCAAAACATCAGCTACAAGAAGTTCGATTTTGTTGAATGTATGTTTTGATTACCTAGTTCTGTTTGTTTGTTCCATGTTTTTCTTTGCTTTACTGCCAACCTTATATATTAATGTAAAGAGAACTTGTAGTTACTCAGCTCGATTAGCTTTATAGTGATTTAGAGTACTAACCATTAGCCAGGTCTGTTTCTTTGTTAAATCCTTTGTAACTGTAACATAAAGTTCTTTTTTTCTTTCTCAGTTGCTTTAAATGTATTGCAATCAAAATCATTGTGCCTACCCTTGAGCAATCACATATTAATATCCTTTTTAAAAACCATTTGTCATTTAGACATCCAATGTTAATATCTACGATATCTATGGGCCGCAACATTAATTCGAGATGTATCTGACAAGCGGAAATAATTGCTCGGCTTTGGACATCAAAACTGTTTTAATTACCACAAATGCACGAGGATAAAAGTTCTGTTTCACGACATGTTAATAGATTGTCTATTTTGTTGAATTGAAAACGAAACAGTAGATCAATTCTCAGGCAGCTCATAACAATCTCCCTACGAGTCTAAACGCGGCTTCTCATTAGAACTCGTGAAAACTGAAGAATACGACAGGTGTTAAGATGTCATTCCAATTTACTGCAGCCGTATGGAAGTCCATAACAATTGGTGCGGTCATTAGTTTCTGCAGAGTTATCAAATTGCAAAATACAAATGGCAGGAAGCATCAGTCTCACAGGAAGCTTTTATAGAAGGAATCAGACATCACCTCTTCAGGATATGAGCAAGGTAGTTCAACACTCTGAATGGATCTGACATGAAATGAGTTCCATGAAGAAGAGGCTATAAATACTGGCTTAAACAGTTTACAAACATCATATTTATACCTGTAATTAAAAACATTCACACGGTGAAAGGGCAGCTGGGCTGCTGATATCTAGGCGTTTCTTGTATTCTTAGTTTGGCCCAATATCTGGCAACAAATATAATTAAAGAAAATATATACGTTGTCATTACAGTGACTAGCAATTTCTTGGGAAAACTATTAAGAAAGGGCATCATACGTGTCTCTGCAACTAAAGACCACGAAAACAGTCCCATCGTGTTTTATCACTTTAGTACCTAAACCAAGTAATGAAATCGCCTCAACTAGTGAACTGTAACCGAGACTTGTGTCAAACTACTTTCAGGCTGCTGGTCTTTTGTTGAAATTTCAAGACTGCAACACTTAATAAATAAGGCCCGAAATTAGAAAAAATCTTTGCAAGAAGTTCTTTGTGACGAAAGTAGAACTTAGCTGGAGTGCATCAAGCAATGTTGTTTTTATCATTTCTCTTTGTTATTCACTAGGTTTTCACGAACTCCAACAGTATCAGTGTATCGTGCTGAAGGAAACGAAAGATTAGCATGTCGGTTCATAACACATAAACAATGGCAGAGAATGTCTCATTGTTTTTCCCAATGCAATCGAACAATGGTGTTCTGTCCGAGTGAGTAAGTTTTTACCAGCTATTCGTCAGAACACTCTGATACTTGCAAGCAGTCACTCTAAACAATAATTTGAATAAATAGAGCGTAACCATGTCTTACATTTCAATGAAACCAGTTCATTAAACAAAACTTGAAAATTGGCAACATTGATAAAAAGAATAAAATTTGCGGAAACACCTTGTTGTCTTGTTTTCAATAGAAACCATTACAACCGTTTCCTCTAGTTCTGGGAAATTATTTTTGTCTTCACTTTGAATTGTATTTCCTTATACATTTTAAGAAACCACATGATCTTTAGTGCTTGCTTTCGTGAGAGTTAATCGTATCCATAAAAAGTTACTCGTTTGCATATCAGATGGGCAACAGCAATATAACTTGTCAATAAGAGAAAAGCTTTAAAGTTAAGTAACATAATCAGAAAATAATTTCTTACCTCCTTTCCAAACATTCAGATTTTATTCCTTAAAACGCAATGGAAACAAGCAACTTGTTCCTCTGTTCTGTACAAAAACATACATTACTACTAAAAACTCCAGTTAAGCTTTCGCAGCTTTATTTGTATCCTGAACCATTATTGGACGATGACGAGTCGTTTTATCAGGTGTCATGCATCTGTTCTTAATTTTAGATAAATTTGGCGAGCGGCCTGTTTATAATTGTAAAAGTCTTTTTTTAGTGCCAGGCTGAGGCACAACAATCAACATCACCTTTATATTGGGTCAGTGCTGGATGTGTGCAATGGCACGACTCGATGTCTTCGATGTAAATTCAGTGCCATAGCAGGGGGGGGGGGGGGTTACTCCCTGCCACCCAAAAGAAAATTAAAATTAAATTAAATTTAATTAAATTTTAAATTAAAATTTTGCCTGTACAAAAGTTTGTCTTTCACTACACGAAACAAGACCATTGTGAGCTATAAATGTGTTTATTTATATGCTATTTTTTGTATCCAGGATTGCAACTCGAAGGACTTGTTTCAGTTAAAGTGTTAAATTAACTTTATTCAGTACAGCATAGTATTGCAAGCTACAAGTGCAAAGTAATTTACAAATAATTTTATACGCTTAACAAATTATATAACTTCAACACTTTGAAAAACATAATTTGGCGTAATGTTGAGAGTTGACTGATCAGCCACTGATATTATAAATGGATATAAAGGACTCGAATATAGAATTTATTGTGCTCATATTTTGTAAAAATAAGGTTGTGCGGGCACATCATACAATAATGAAGTTCATCGCCAATTTCGTTTTGATGGCAAAACTGTTATTAAGTCATTTATGTTACGAACATGTGACTCGACATTGCTCCGTTATCCATCAGCATAGTTTCTATTTTTTGTGAGTACAGCAAGCTTCGTTGTAATAATATATTTTCTAAAGGGAAATCTGGTGTTGAGCAGATTATCTGTTACATTTATACGTCGAGTCTGATGCACGTAGCGAAAACCGACAAAATAAACTCTGCAGCTGACTTTGTTTACATTAACAACTACATGTTTTATAAAATTAGCGGCTAAAACTGGGGATCCCCAATGTTATGGGTGCAAAAAAGGGGGTCCTAAAAATTTTCCATGGAAAACCAATTTCTTCATCACCTACTCACCCACCCCTCATCATAATTAATGACCATTCCATACCATTGGAGAATACATAGCAGTTATGCAATGCTTTCGAGTGGGATAGGACAAAATAGTTCATTGAGGGTACAGTACCGTAAATATGGTTTATCAAATAAAGCAGGCCGGAATATGGGCATGTTTTGATTAAATACGGACGCGTTTACTAAATTTTACTGAGCTTGCTTGTTTTGCAACGTGCGTGTGTCACGCAAATCGCCTGTCAAACTGAAAGAAGGGAAACTAGGAACATCTGGCGCCAAATTCTGCTGAGCGACGCGTCATCTTTTAAGTTTACACAAGAATTTGACTTTGAAGACTGAAGTGCGAAGGAAGAAAATCATTCAGCTAAAAGCAAAAAACCGAAGGCTAGGAAAAAGTCACCAAGAGTTATTAAGATTGCATTAGACGAAGATCTTTTAGGACTTGAATATCTTATAAGACTGGAGTGACAAGAATCATTCCAGTAGCTGTCTGAACTTTGAGTATTTCACACACAGATAAAACACTGAAGGCAACGTTCTTCTTCAAACGTCAAGAAAACAAATTTTTGAGAGGTTTGACAAATTTGTTGAAGTCAAAATTTGCAGGAGATCTCGGTGACCAGTTGATAAAAAATACAAAGAGTTGAAACAGAACGACGGTATGAAGTAGTTAAGAATGACCAAGTTTTACTCTTTCTTAAAAATTGGAAAAACACACTGGATCACTTTTGGGCTGCTCTTGGGTAAATAAAATCTTGCTCACTTGGTGCTCTTTTCTCATTGAAATTGTCACGTCATCAATACAAATTTTCTTTCAGTTGAAGAAACAGTCTTAGTTGAATATTGGCTTTCAACAGAGACTGAACAACAAGGACTGATTAGAATAAGTTTAAAATATTCAATCAGGGCTGCAAGTTAGAACTTTGACACATAAAAACGTAACTCATCTTAGTCAGTAATCTCTCTCGCAGCTGTTCTTTGGGCTCGTCACCGGTGCTTTCTGGAGAGAAAGCACTGGTGACGAGCTGAAAGAAAGGGCTGCGAGGGAGACGTCTTTGTCAGCGGTGAATTCCACTCCATCTCGCACTGGTAATAAGCTAATAGCGCCTCATTTGCTGCAAGTTTATGTGTACATCAAACTCCAGCTAACTGGGTAGTTGTTTTCACTGATCTTTTTTTACTTTTTCGTTATCCCTCTGCTGAAGGCATTATTCACTGTTTTAGTTCTATTCGATCAAAACAACTAGAGTTTTTCAAATTTATATATTTGCAATTCGAGTGTTTCAATAAAACTTGTTATTACTAATATTGTCATTATCATTATTATTTTTAACCAATAAGCAGCAGTTGTCAGATTTTCATTAAAAAATTTCTTCTTTTCTGTTTTAAAACAGCTTTCACTTCATTCCCGACATAGACATAAAAGATGGACTTACTTCAATACTTGTTTTCCAATCAGACCTTTGAACACAGCTGACTCGACTGAAGATCAGTAGGGATCGGCAGCAAAGACTTTCTTCAAGGAAACGCGCAGAGATCGTCGAACAGCTGGTTACAAATAGAGTAAACAAGACTTCCGATCCTGATAAGATTTACGACTATTCCCGGTGTGCACTTTTACGAGTATTTATCATATAAAGTGAGCCTCGGGGCAGCAATTTTGGAAGACCGGTTTATTTAGCCAAAATATAGTAGATAATTGAGTTCAGTTGGGAAAATATTCTAGGAAAAAAAATCTTTTGGATGAGAGTTTCGAAACTCTAAATTATCTAAAGGAAAAAAAATAGTATCTAGCCTGCCTTTTCAAAGATTCAGACAAAAGGTATTGGCGGCTTTGAACGGAAAGTCTCCGTTCTTCTGTTTTGTTTTGAGAAAACTTCTTGCCGAATGCACTAATAATCACCATAATTCAGCTTTCTAAGATATCAAACCGGAAGACTGAATAAAAACTTCAAGAACAGTGTTTACCAAAGGAAATTATTAAACTAGTCGAAGTGTTTTTTAAAACAACTCTAGTGTAAGATTCATTTAATTTTATAAAAGGCAATATATCACTGCGGCAAAACGTTTTGTCAAAGACAAAGAAAAAAAAATTTCGGTTGACAATTTACTATTATGATTACTCCTAGTTGCCGGTGGCTAGGATTCGCATTATCTGGCACAAGAATATGTTTTGTAAAACTTCGTTTTGTCAGTTATCATATTTTAGAGCTGTACCTTCGCTAATGTAAAAAAAAGTATAAAAATTGCCATGTGTTCTTGCACTAACTGTTAAATTGATTATCTACAGCTTATTTTCTATCTTTTGTTATAAAGATCGCTGACAATTTTTTTGTTTTTTACTGACGTTTAAACCAATAATGAACATCGACGCGGAAATAAAACATTTAGAATACCAAACCGCAACCAAATCATTTTCCTGCCATTTTTACCAAATGAAAAAGGTCGGTCCCAAAATATAGCTGTAAGTTTTCCGATAACCACTATTATCTTCCTGCCGACAAAAATGCAACTGCTTTTTTTAAGCGGGAATTTCTTTTATCTTCTAATAAAACATTTTCAGAATTGAGCAACACCTGCCCAATAAATCCCGAATTAACTAAGTTGGACGATAAAATTTGAATAAACAACAATACTTTTAGGGTCCGCGCACGATTGGTCAAACATTATTTTGACTTTCATGAACTTACAGTAAACTGCTAACATGAAATTTTCAACGTTTTAGTTTGGATAACTTTTGTTCAAAACCGAAATAAACTGTTAACGAAGCATTTTTCTATTTTTCACACTTTACCACAAGTATTAAATATTACTATACAAGAGCAAAAATGCTTCAAAATCTTCTTTTGAAGAACTCGTAAATTTTTTTTACAATTATTAAAAAAGAGGCGATAAAAGCATTTTTAAACTTCTGTGCTTTCTTAGTATTTTCATATCAAGTGAGAAAGCCGCAAAAAGCAATTTTCTTATTTTCTGTGTGCAAAAAGCAAAAAATGTAATATAACTCAACTTCTACTTTTTTGTTAAATGTGTAAGAGAAACTGAAGAATTATTTCAATTCCGTTTTTTCCATTTTTTGTTTAAGGGGAAAAAAAGCGAAAAAAACAATTTCACTTCCGTTTTTTTCTATTTCTTTGTTTATGTGCAAAAAACCACAAAAACGCAGTTTCTGCATATCATCGTCTTTTGCATTGCTTTGGGTAATTCGTGAAGAAACGTTACAAATATCCTATAAAACGAAATTGAAGTATTTTTATTCATGCAGGGCCCCTATGGATATCAGCCTAGAGCTGAAAGGGCCACCCTGGCTAAATAAAGTTTACTTACTTACTTACTTGTTTAGAAACAGAACCTTTAGTAAAGCGGAAAATTTAGAAAAATCCTTCATAAACTGCGAGTTTCTGTTGAACAAACGACTGGATAAAACAACTAAACACTTAAATATTCGTGTTTGCTTACTGTCTTCCTACTTGCACTTCACGTTTCCATTTCCTTGACCTGTCACTTTGCACATCTGCATATTCAGTCTCTTTCTCAACCCTCGTCTTCATTCTTCCTTTATTTCTCCAGTGCCTACCTACGTCTTTCAGATATTTGCAGCTCGCCGTTCTCATCGTGTTACTTTCCTCTTTACTGAAATACAGAAAAAAAAATCACTTACTGGATCTAGTTTTTGTCAACGAACAACGTTTCGGCCGTATCCTACAGCCTTCTTCAAGTTAGTGATTGTCACATGACCCAACTAGGTCACGTGGCGGGCGGCGCGGGAGTGCTTTGAGAGCCTGGTCCCAGGCGGTGGTTTGACAAAAACTAGATCCAGTAAGTGATTTATTATTTTTTCCTGTATTTCATTCACATCAACTGGATGAATCAAAACCTACATTATCACTTTCCTCTATACTGTTTTAATTTTTTCAACATACCATCCCATCAATGCGTATATAACCGATATTTTTTCAACATTTTAAATTTTATCACTTCAAAATTCATCTGCCAAGCTGAAGTGTCTTCTCATATGCCTGAAGCTGTCTCCAGAATCCTCTGTTGGGCTTTACAGAGGGCCTCGCTCTTTTCACTGTCTCCAATGCTTGATCTAAGGTCAATCTGTCAGACTGCATCAGGTATGCAAGCAGCACTGTCGCCGAACGGGATATCCCTGCATTACTGGCACACAAGATTCACAAATTCAGCCTGATTTGATTCAGATTTGTTCTCACCCATTTAAGTCAGCCGTTTGTACTTCAAGCAAAGTACTTGTTGCTATAATTTTCTTCATATTTACAGACGAATTTATAAAACTGCAAAAACTAAAATTATTCTAGAGTGTGCATTGGAATTAGGGATAGTTTTAAATAGTTTTGTGTCTTTTGTTATTAGGGACGTGAGGGAGAATATGATTTTTCAGTTAATTATATCCATTTTGAAATCACTGGTGATTCCTGCAATCTGATTGGTTCCCAACAACAGTGATTACAGAATTAA
>JANRMR010177569.1:0-12108 GCA_025434825.1 Bergia sp. 'catenularis' | reverse complement strand
AGTAATTAGTATACGCAAAGGTGTTTTAAAAGCTCAATCTTTTATGTGTAACCATAAGGAAAATCATGGGGGGAGGGAGGTGCGACTAACTTCCCCCCCCCCCCCTTACCCCCGCTGGCATAATTTGTTATGAAAAATGCCTTGGTTGTCCGAGGGTAAAAATATAATTATCATTACTTGATGCCTGTATATCATGAGAAATTGATGTGCAGTGTTAACAGGAATGAAAGTCCAGATTATGGTAGCTCAAGGTCCTCAAGACACAGAAACAGCATGTCTACATACATGACAAAACATGCACTGTTTGTAGATATTTTTGTTCCTTTAATTTCAGATCAACATTTGAGTGAGCAGCTCCATTTAAAGTTGAATATTGATCATCACCAACAGCCTTCAAACCTAGCTGCATCAGGTGACAAAATAATCATTAATGGTAAGGGAACTGCAGATGACAATGATGAAGATGATGATGAAAAATCTCTCAGCTCCTCTTCTTCTGATTCCAACACTGATGAGAATGAGAATGATGAACCATTAAAAACAGAGCAAGAGAAAGTCCAGGCTCCTCTTGAGCTTAAAGGGGAGGTAAATTTGTTTTTTTTTCAATTACCATATACTTTGTAATTTCACTTAGTCTTACTCTTTTAAATATCATAATTTATTCAGTACAATTTTGTCATGAGCTGTCTTCCATTAGCTAGTGGGAAAGATTATTAACCCTTTCCGCCCCAAATGTGACTTACATGTTTGATGTGTTGCTAAATTCTCCTAATTAACAAATCCATGCTTTCCTTTTAAACAGTTTTGGGAGAATTTTGCTTTTTATATGAAATAGTTTGCTATGTATGATTACAATGTACTGTAGTTACTTTATTCTCACCTGTAATCAAAAAACTTAATATTTAGAAGATACATACATGTTGTTAAACTCACTGGAGCTGACTTGGTCTGGCCTAATGATAACAAATTAAATTCAATTGGTCTGGCCTAGTGATAACAAATTAAATCAAATTGGTCTGGCCTAATGATAACAAATTAAATTAAATTGGTCTGGCCTAATGATAACAAATTAAATTAAATTGGTCTGGCCTAATGACAACAAATTAAATTAAATTGGTCTGGCCTAATGATAACAAATTAAATCAAATTGGTCTGGCCTAATGACAACAAATTAAATTAAATTGGTCTGGCCTAACGATAACAAAAATGATAATGGTAATAATAATGAGAGCAATAGCACGTTTATATAGCACATTGTCCATTAATGTCCAATCATGCTTTACAGTAATGGTAGCAGTAGAGATAACGGCGATGCCATGAGTTAATATATCTATGTTTGGTGTGCACAGTCTTGACTCTAACATTAGGAGTAGACTATTTCTGAGCTTTCGAAATTGCAAACTTACTAAGGGACTGTTCATTATTTACTGGGAATAAGGGCTTGGACAACAACTGGTCAAAGTCCACATTGTTTTACCAAACCCCTGAACAGTTGTTGAGGAAAGATGTTAAACCCCAGTCAAGTCTTTTCACAAATAACTGTGCATTATTTGTATTATGTCTAAATTATGGCAGTAGCTTTCAAATGAAAGAAATAACCACAAAATCTTTTGTATAAATGAGTGGAAATTATCTCCAATCCCTGTCTGTTATCTCATATAACTTTTCATACCCCTGTATACTTTTTGTCCAACCCCATACTCCTGGTAAATGATTAATGAACGATCCTAAAATACACATAACTTGCCCCACAATTCAACATGATACTAGAGGTACTTGAATGTAGAAACAGCTGTTCTCTGTGTACTGGTATATGGTGGTGACAGACATCTACTGCTAGCACACACTATCTAATTACATGCACCTGTTAATTCAGTTAACTAATCTTAGTTAAATTCCATAGTTTCTCCAGGCTGTAATGCATGAAGAATATGACAAGGCCCAGGAGTTGTGCCAGAAAAGTGAGTGATGCCAGTTCAGGGGTTATTTCCAGGGGCTACAGTATATTTTGGGAGTTATTCGTCGTAACTATTTATTGGGAGCTATTCCAAGGGGCTACATGTACTTCAAGGAGTTATTTCCAGGGACTGTTTCCAGGCATTGTTTCCAGGTGCTACATGTAGCTCAATGAGCAATATTCAGAGACTTTTTCCAGGGCTATTTTTGGGGGGGACTATTTCCAGAACTATTTGCAAGGGCTATTTCCAAGTGGCTAAATATGTGGTATTTGAGCACTTGAGTTCAGTTTGATGGACTGTTAAAAAGTCACTTGAACTTAACTCAGTATTTTTGAGGTTCCGTTTATTACACTCTTGGGACATTTTGTTGCGTCACGTCCCAAGATACATTTTGGCCAGTGATCATAACACCTAAGAAGCCCAGCGTGTGTGCTTTACACAAAATAATTTGTTCCAGTAATGGATTTACTTATTTCACTATTTAACTTAGTGTTGTTTCTAATTTCTCTGAAATGCACACTGATACAAACAAATATGTTGCTATACAGTTTCTGGTAAAATAATGTACCTGTATTTTATTTCAGTTCTCCTCCATGAACCTGATAATGCCACATGCCAAGAGTTTCATGCAGTTATTGTTGAGAAAAAAAAGCAAGGTAAGTTGACTAGATTTGTGCCCAGTTAGATGACAGTATTAATTTTACAGGTCTGGTGTCTTCAAACACCCAGCCCCTACCTTGTTTAGAATTTTGACTTTTACAAAAAATTCAATCTGTAAACAATGAGATAAAGAAACATTGACTCACCTGAAGTGCAGTATTTTGGAAAAATTCAGAAGGTTTTTGCAGCTGTAAAAGAGTCAAAGACAGTCAGTTTGTCAGTCACTTAATCAGGTAGTTTAAAACTATACATGTACATGTAACGAATCATTTAATTACAAGTGTATGATCAGTTTATTTGGCAGAAAATTAATCAGCTTGGCAATGAATCCATCAATGAACCATTTATTCAGTAAAACATTCATTTCCTAAAGCATTCATCATAGTATTATCAGCCAGTCAGCAACCAGTGTAGCAGTTAGGTAACCAATCATTTATTAATTGATCATCCCATGATGATCAGTACATTTGTTTTTGTCCTTTCTTTAACTTGTTTCAGATGAAGAGGCTGAGGAGGAAGAGAGTGATGAGGACAGTGAAGATTCGGATGATGATGGTGATGACGATGATGACGACGACGATGATGATGATGATGATGACGATGATGATGATGATGACGATGATGATGATGATGATGATGATGACAATGACAATGAGGAAAGTGGTGAGGATGAGGAGGATGAAGATACAAGAGAAGATGAAGATGAAGATGAGAGTGAGAGTGACTCAGATGATGACCTTCCTCCCGGTCCACTAAACCTTATCATGGGTGGACTGCCAATTAAACCTAGTTCAAGTAAAAAGACTGGTCACTGTTGATCAGGTCCACTGTCAGGCTACTCAAAGAGGGACAAGTCCAGGGAGGGGGGGAGGGGGAGGGGGGTACTCCCTCACATGAACCGTATAGGTATGCGCAGCACCAAAGGGTAGGGTGTCAGAGTTGTTTTAGTCTGAAATTGGGTATAGATCTTGACATTTTGGTCTGAAATCAAGTATGTATCATTTTTGGAATTGTGGAAATATGGTGTATAAAGGACATTTTGTGCCCTGAAAGCGGGTATCAGTTTTATCATCAGGTCTGAAATTGTATTTGTAAATTTGCATAATTTGATCTGAAAACAGGTCAAGGCTTCATGAAGTTTGTGGCACTCCCTGCCAAAAGAATTTGGGAGTACTCCCTGGGGGACAAACGGGCAGATGGTTACTATATTTACTCTAATAAGCACCCAGTCTCTAATGAATGTCTCTCTAATGAGCATCCAGTCTCTAATGAATGTCTCTCTAATGAGCCCCCCTCCCAAAATCCACATGTGTGTGACGTCTCCAAGTACCTCTCTCTTCCTACACATGTACCTGATTGAAGGCTACTCAAAGAACATCCGTAAGAGCAGTGCAGTTTGAATTATAGGTCAATGCTTTAGACTGGTAAGTCATGTTTTAATTAAAGATGAAAACATCTTTGAGACCCAGGGGCAATCAGTCTCAGATGATTGCTTTTCCCTCCTAAAAGCAAGAAAAAATTAATATTAAACAACTCTCAATAATGAGGTCTTTCTTCTAATGAGTGTTCCCCAAAGAATGAAAGAATTTAATAAACACCTGGGACACATATTAGAGTAAATACCAGGGCCATAACCAGACCTCAAATTTAGAGGAGGCAAAAACTGACACCCATTCTTCCTCGGGCAGTTTTGAAAAACAGTTTCTTCAGATGTTTAAAAAAAAATCTGTAAAATCGACAAGGATCTCAAATTTTAGGGGAGGCATTTGCCTGATCTGCATATAGCTTGCTACGGCCCTGAATACAGCACAGTATGTGGATTGATTGGTGGACAACACTTAGATACCCTGCAAGTACTGGGAATGATCAAACATAATGTCGTCGCCAAAAAGAGGACCAAAAAGAATAGAAAATGATGACAAAAGTGCCCTTTACATAGCTAGTATATATAATATGAAACATAACAGCAAAGAAATTCTAGTAGTTCTTTGGAGTGCGTCCCTTTGGAGTTGAAGATACGCCCTTCAGATGTGGTAAAAGGAGGAGCCCCAGCTGGTTGCTAAAGAATTCTATAAAGGTTATATTATATATAGTTTCTTGGAAATGTTTGTCTTATGGTGAAAAAAAAGGTTTCTCTGGGTTGATTAACTTGTCACTGTTTATATTTTTATGAAGTCAAAAATACATGAACGTAAAGTACATGTTATATGTTAGAAGTTTTGCCACTGACGTCATAAGGAACGTAAAACTTATCTCTGGGTTTCTTCAGCAACCAATGTTCCCATTTTCCAGGAACTTTAAAGCCTGTTACTGGTTATTCGTAGCCATTCGTGTATTTAAACCCAGTGACCAGTGCAGAGAGTGAATTTTGTATTGCTTTCGTTATTTATTCTCTGTCAAACTTGGCGTTTGTGTGTGTGGTGCAGTGAGGACGTACCGACTTTTGTTTTATAACTGGACATGCTATAGAAATTGTATGCTTGTATGATGTGAAGCAAACATCCTTTATGAATATTGGTAGAATATTAAGAAAAAAGGTTTTTCAACATTTCTTATAATGTGTAAATAGATGTACAGGGTGACGTATTCAGAATTCATTCTTTTCTTACGACATATAAAATCATCACTTTGTATTTAAATAAAACTTTTTCATTAGGATCAAGAGTTTTGGTTGTAAATTTATCAAGGTACCATGGCTAACAATTGTTGGACCGATGTAGTGAAAGGTGCCTCAGTTAGAAGATGACACGTATGCCGAGTTGTGATGAGCGGCCTCCATCCCCAGGGGGTACTCCATATATGAGCTATACGGGTACGTTCCGCCCTTCAGGGTATTCTTTTTCGACTTTCTGGTCATAATCATAAACGGGGTAATAGTTGGGATATTTTTTGCTAACCAAAATATTTATTTAATTTAAAAATCGATATCGTTATGTCAAAAACAATTTTCATCTTGTAACAACTTTTATTATTTTTAGTTAAAATCATAAACAGGGTATGTAAAATTGTCTTAGTTTATCATAAACAGCCCCCTACCCAAAATTAAATAAGTACCCCGCGCCCGGGCCTCCTTTTAAAACTGGAAAATTAAAGTGAAAAACATCATTCAGTGTCGTGGCCATTATCGTTAACATAAGCCATTGGCAGTGATTTGCCGGATTAGCATGGGGCTTGAAATATTCTTGAAAACGTTCAAGGTCTTTGAATCTCAAAATTTTCGATTTTCTCCGGGAAAAGTTCTTAAGCTTTGATAAAATGTCCTTGAATTCTGTTGAACGATTAGGAAGCGCGGAAGGGAATACACACTGTGTTTATATACCTTTCGACAAACTTGTCTGAAAAAAATTGTTTTAATGCCCTGAGCGGGACTCGAACCCTGACGTCTCTTTGGTTGCTAGTCAGGCGTGCTATCCACTGCACCATCAGAACTAACAATGATGGCAACACAGTAAATTGACGAGGTTAACTGGATAGCCGTGGGGATCCCCAGGCTCAAATCCTTTCCTTACTTGAGTGTGTTTCCGGTCTCTATAAAGCTTTGCCGGTTTTAATAACAACAAATTGAAATTTTTGAGGCCTGGTAAACTTGAAAAATTGGACAAGTTGAAGTTTTCCAGGCCTCCAAAACTTTAATTTTTTGTTAATTCTGTTGAAACACTTAAATTTCCAGAAGGGTTTTTAAGGCAAAACTCGGAGGCGTTTTCGTAACTTCTTGATATATTTAGTCCTAAGTAGCTTTTAAGGCCGGAAAACGTTTTTAAAAAATTAAAATGTGCACTCGAAAAAGAGCATATGGACTCGATAGGAAACCTAGATTCACACTTACAATCACCCTCGGAATTACACGCACACATATGAAATCTACGTTGTTTGAGAGTCGGTGAAAAAAAAAATTAGATCTGAGCCACGTTGGCTCAGTAGCTCAGTAGCGGCGGTCGATGATGACCTGAGTCATTTCTTTTTCACTGAGTAGGTTTCACATGTATGTTGCAGGTGGACTTTGATAAAGTTTAAGTGACTGTAAAGGTTCATTAAGTGGGTTTTGATAGCCATATTTCGTTATTTGTTAGGCGAAAACTGCCATATTTCCCATGCACCTATCGATTAGCGATATCAACATGGCGTTGCAAGTAGTTTTTGCGCCACCAAAACTATTTAGTACCATTTCCAATCGCGTTTTACCTTACAGAATGAACTACTGATCAGTTTTGCTTGTTTTTTAAAATTTTTCATTTGGAGCAACTCCATTTTCCGGTAGATAGAAGTGTACTCACCTTTCAAGAAAATCGCTTTAAAGCTAGCCTGCGTCGCAGACTGCTCGATACCTCCGGAGGTATTATTTAAAGTAGGCAAAATAAAGAATGGTTCACTCTTTCAGCGCGATATACCCGTTTAACGGTATGATACAAATTAGGTGATCGGACATTTATCACGTGCTTGGAGTATGCCAATCAGCGCGCGCTTTCAGGTATGCCCAGAAGGCACCATCCCAGAACGCGCTGCGAGATTTTCTCGTTTTGCTAAAGAGACGAATTCCATAAAATGAACTATTAAACAGACAAGTTCTGGTAGTTACGTTCAATATAGAAGTTGCCTTTTCGCCCATCTACAACTTTAGCTGCTAAATGCATTTAAACATAACGAGTTTTGGTAGTACTTAGAACTGTTTTAAAACCAACGACTGTAATTTAAAATGGCGGCCATTCTGAGACCATTTTGTGTGCGCGCGGCGCGTTCTGGGATGGTGCCATATAATCAATTCAGTCAGGCGTTCCTTGCACGCAAGAGCCGATCGCCTGGAAGTGGGAGGGCAGAGGGGCAGGGCTTATTTCAAGTTTTAGAGAATCTTAAAAAAAATAACCGCACCGCATACTATTACCATTTATAAAAATGTTGTTTTTAAAATTTATATAGTTTGGCAGGGCCTTTTAACTACAAGAGAAGATCGCCTGAAGCAAGTTAAGTCACTTTTCCAGTTGATCAGTTGACTGCGTACATTAATTATATTCTGTCTTGCCGTAATTTATTTGCCAAACTGATCGGAGCAAATCTCCCGACTTCGCTTCCGACGAAGCGAACAAAGACCGAAAATCGGCACGTGTACATCCAAAGAGCAAACTAATAAAAGCAAAAAAGAAAAACGACGTGATGTCAGTTATTTGTAAAACGCTATAGAATGAATAAAGTGTTTTTTTTATCAGTGGTTGACGGGAAGCCACAAAGACTGAAGTCCAGGCTGCACCTAAACTTATGTAAACAGAGCTACCGCAGTTGTTTTATGATAGTCCATTATATAGGTAACACAAAGTTCACTCGACGATAAACAGACTTCAAAACAGCAGGCCATTTTCCAAATAGGGAGACGTGACCACTCAACATTGCAAAATAAGGTTCATTGTTACCATCGCTTGTCAGCAAACGACCTTTCTAGTGCGAGCTCATTTCCTGTTGTACTTGGACTTTGTAATAAACAGCTTCATGAAAAAAGTTATTTAGCTGGTTTCTGTGCAACGAACAGGAATCAAACTTAAACAGCGGATTGAAAATCGAGGGGAAAATATGGACACGAAACAATTGCACCATACAACTGTTCAGTGGCTTGTGATTTTGATGGTTCTCGGCCACAGCTCAGGTACGTAAATTGATCCCGTATTTATGTGTGCAGAAAATTTTTTCAACGTGACCCTTCTGGACCGGCCTTCAGAACCTGACTCACTGAGTGGGGATGAAAACCAGCTTTCACTCTGAAAATCAGTTTTCTCAATCTTGAAAGAACAAGTTGCTTTTCTTGATTTTTTGTACTCTAAAGGTTAAAGTAATGTCGGTGATTTGATCTCAAAGAAACAAAATAATTAAAGCATGATATTGTCCAGAAATTATGACACCTTACTCAGCACGTGCTATAGTGAAATGGAAATCTAACAATAGATTTGCACTGAGAAGTCAGTTCAGTTTATTTTTTAAAAGTGCACTCTTTATCCTTTTGTAAAAAACAAAATAATACTGAGTCTTTGACGATAATTAAAATGACCACTTAGCGTGTGGCAACTTTCATTTTTAAAAGTTTTAGGGTTTTGAGACTCAAAACTCCATCCGGTCGTTAGCTAACCAATTCCCTCAGAATATAAGCCCATAAAAAGTGCTTTGAAAGCTATAAGCCCATGGGTTTTTATTCGGAATTTTACGGTATTCAAATGTTTAAAAACAGCGACGAGTGAGGCTAGTTTAAATTATTCGTTTAAGCGCGAGTTCTGTTTCTGATTTTCAGGATAGCATTCGCATTATTTCAATACGAAATCGAAATAACCACGGATCAAGCTAGGCAATGTTATACTGATTTCTCAACCTTTCAAAAATACTGAAAAACAGTAGATCCCACCATAAAGATAGGGTCGTGTTATTTTAAACGGGATATCAGATTGCTGTTGGTAACAGAGGTTAGCTCCCGCGCCGTGCTTCTCACTCTTCGCGAGGGAGTCGAGGCATAGGAGCTGACGTCTCGGTTGTTGATTTTAATAGGGGGGGGAGGGGGTGGTCGAATTAATGGGGTCAGTTTTCTGCCGAGTGACATTAAAGAAAGTAGCTGGACATAAAAAAAAAGTGTTAAAAGGAGGTCGCAATAGCGAGGCGGTCGTGTTAAAAGCAAGGTTACACTGTATATTGCCTGAGTATCAGTATCATTTTTTGTTGTGCGGGAGCGCCAAGAAGAAATCGGGAGTCGTTGAGAGTAAAATATATGGGCCTCTTGAACAGCTCTCTGTCCCATTCCCTTCTCCCCGTATGGGTAATTTGCAGATGAACCTGACGTCATTGCAACCTGTTTCGTTCTGCAGCCTGTACACAGACCTTAACAAATCTAACAGGAAGCTTTTCCACGCCAAACTACCCCGGTAACTACGACAACCTAATTGACTGCACCTGGACAATCTCAGTGCCGATGGGTTACGTCATCACTCTACAGTTCACTGACTTGCAGGTTGAGAATACAGTTCTGTGTTCCCTCACATGCGTGTGTGATTATGTGGAGGTACTTGACCTCACTTTTACTGGAGTGGAAGAGAAGCACGGCCCCTACTGTATGCCACACCTTCCACCACGGTCTTTAGTCTCTGCTTCTAACGTGCTGAAAGTCCTCTTCCATTCCGACTACAACAATGCCGAAAAGGGTTTTCGGGCAGTGTATACCACTAGCTTCACAGGTAAATTTTTGTGCTTTTGAAATTCGTGCTCGTCTTTGTACGTGAGCGCGTCATCATGTAGTAGTTTAAAGGAACGATGCAGTTGGATGACCAGACAAAAATAATAAGAGTAAACTACACCTTGGCACAAAACGTAATCATCCAGAAACAAAGCAACTTTTTGTAGCTTTTTAATTCTTTCAGTCCCAGCCAGTTTATCAACATCTATCTTCTCCTTACAACATCAATACAAAATAGGTTGTTTGGTTGTGAGAACAAGTATCTGATCATACGCAGCAAACTACCTACTATGAAAAGCGAAATTCTCCCAGACTGCTTAAAAGGAAATCAGGGATATAGTTTAGTAGAATTTGTGTTTTCGGGGCTCAAAGGGTTAAACAATAAGGACAATAGAAGACTTCAGCAACCACGTCTTAACTGATTAATACATATGAGCGTATAGTTTCCTCGGTCGTTAGGTCTTTGACTGCAAACCTAAGGTCCCAGGTTCCGAACTAGGGGGAAGGTTAATATTTTGGAGATTTTGTAGCAACAACGTCTATAGAGGGAATGTTGATATATTTTGTCCGAGCCTTTGGACGTTTTCTCGGGTCAGGGACTAAAAAGAAACCATACTTTTCACAAGAGCAGGATGGTTTTCCCGTTGTTGTGGTTTGTAACCAGGGTCCTTGTTGGTATCAGCATATTTGCCTGGTTAAACAACATTTTTTTACTTTGTTTTGGACCTTAAGTTTTTGCACGAAAAGACACGTTGCCAGAAAAGGCGGGTTTATGGTGGGGGGATGGGGTCCGGATGGATTGGGCGACTCGTCACTCGGCCGAGCGAACAACAAAATGAAATGAGCTGAGTAAATGCATGAGGAGCCTGGGGGTCATTGGATAGTTATATAGATACTCGCATTAGCCACGCCCTTCAGTTTTGAAAAGCCTGGATCCGCTCCTCGTTAGTGGGCGGCAAAATTTGTTAACGTCTCCATTTTACAGGTGTTATTCCGCCACCTACTCGTCCAGTCACTGTCACTGCGCAAGTAAACACTTGGACCAAACCTACCACAGTGAAGTCGTCCATTGTCACCCCGTCAGAACAGCCCACGGTATGTGTACTTACAACTAGGGTAACGTCTTTAACGTTTCGCGGCGTGCAAACATTTTTGTTTCGACTGGATCGTGCGTGCAAATTTTTCTTTACAAATTATTACACTCTCTTGCACCCTCCCCCACCCAACTCCCTTGCACGATATCAAGTTACTCGTCCCTAATAAGTTTACAGACCTTTAGGTCGCTTTTCCACTCCGTATACAAGTGTAAAGTGTGCCTCTGACAAGAACTTTCGATTACTAAACATAGTTTAACTGTCGAAATATAAGCACCATAATTCTTTTAGCACTGTATATACATATGACACGGCCTTTCGATTGCTAAAGATAGCCTAACTGTCGCATTATACAGATGATAGGTAGCACCACTCCTACATCAAGAACGGAACTTAACACGGACGATGTAGCAACACTACCTGCTAAAAGTACTCAAGAACGAACACAATCTGCCCCAACCACAAACAGTGAAGCTGGTTCAGTAGACTGCCAAGAAGGAAATGGGCTCCAATTAAGACAAAGATCAAACATTTCACCTTGTCAACCGGTAACAGAGAGCTCGTTAACGCCAAGAGAGAGTATGATCCTACTAATCATTGTGGTGGCTATAGTCGCTGTGACATTGTGTGCCGCGGTTGTAATTGCATGTCTGGTGAAGAGAAGGCGGTATGGTAACACATGTAAATTTATACAGTTGACTTCCAATAACTCGAACCTTCAAGGGAAATAGAAAAAAGTTCGAGTTATCGTGAGTTCGAGTTATCGAGGGTAAAATTATAAAGAAAATGACCAAATGAGAAAACAAAATGACTTCGAGTCAGCGCAAAGTTCGAGTTACCGCGGGCTCGAGTTAACGGGAGTCAACTGTATTTTCAAAACTGTACATACACATACACATACGTACACCAAAAGCATACGCATATACAAACACACACAAATGCACATACAGATACACATACACATACACATACATTTACACACACAGTCACCCACATACACAAATTAAAGATACACTTATTCACATACACATACATATATACACATATGCGCGTACACATACATACATGCACATACGCGCACACACATACATATACACACATACACATACACATACACATACACACACAACCACAACCACAACCACAGACATACACACTTGCAATCTTGATATCCCCTTAGACACGTGTTCTCCCCCCC
>JANRMR010177558.1:0-12108 GCA_025434825.1 Bergia sp. 'catenularis' | reverse complement strand
TAATGATGAAAAGACTGTAAGAAATATGCCAAATGATATGGTAATAATAAGGAAAAGACCATAGCTGGGAAAAGATAATTAAACAAGTCCATTCTTTTAGTAAGTCACGGGAATAACAGCTTTCAACTGGTATAAGCTAACACTGGATATTCTGAACTCGATTAGTCAATCACAGCGCGCAAAAAACACTATTCACTGGTTTTGTATATGCTTACACTGGCCTGATATTCCGAACTCAAGTAGCCAATCAGAACGCGCAAAAAGCACTATTCATTGGTTCGGTATATGCTGATGCACAATATTTCTCGTTGAAGCATTATTTTAAAATCCATACTGCTAAAAGTTGTGTCATCATTTTATTGTTTTAAAAAGTGTATATACTCTTTACGCCACCCACCAAACTACGCTTTGTAAGCTTGCAAAATAATAAAAAAGAACTAGTGTTAGGGTTAAGGTTAGTTCTTACGGGTTCTAAGTTTAGTTCTAAGTTTATTTGCTCCTAGATAGCTTTCGCTAGTCAAAGAGGTCTGAAGTTTTGTTTTTGCCTAAGCACAGGTAACAATCTCGGTAAATTTCAAATATTTTTGTCTGTAGGGCAGCCAACTAAGACCCGGGTCCCGGGTAGAAGAGTCACTCGCCTAGCCGAGTTAACTTTAGCGAGCGTTTATATGACGTTTAACCGGGTCAACAGCTGGCCGTCAACGCTTGCGCGTGCTCTGTGTATCTACACTTGGCCGAGTTGACCCGGGTAGGCGAGCCGAAGTGTTTACATGGGAAAAAGTTGTCCCGGATAGAAGGGTGCCCCTACCTTCAAAAGCGAGTGACCCAGCTTGGCGGGTTACCTTTCTAGCCGAGCCAAGTCTGTGTTTCTCATGTAAACGGTTCGATGCATTTTGTAAAGAAATGTAGGAAAAGTTGGCTCTCCCAGGGTAGCTCGGGTAGGCAGGTGACCCTTCTACTCGGGACAACTTTTCTCCATATAAACGGGGCCTAACACTATGCCAACACCAATCGTATTCAGTCCGAGATTCCCTGCTCGTGCTTGGGACTTTAAGTTAAAATCAAATTGCCTTTCATGCATGGCTTTTGCTTCACTGTCATTCTAAACAACATTTTGAGATTGTTTGCAAACCAAATTAGGTCTACTTATTCGTTTCTTTCAAGCGCACAGTTTCTCGGCTCGACACCCAGCAGCGAATAGTTTGTTTTTCACATTCCAGCTGCGCTAAGACTGATTAGAGATTTAGCTCGGAAACCGTCTTGTTACTAACCTAGCCCATCAAAATTTTAAATATTCAGCCGACAAGCGAGCTTTGTCCGTCTCGTATTTCCCTCCATTGTGGTGCTTTGTTGCATCGATCTAACAGTGATCGGTACTTTTAGTATCAGGAGTGTTTATTGACTTACAGTATTTTCAATTCAGTCGTGCAAGGATTTTGTATTTTATTTTGCTTTGTTTTGTTTTGTTTTGTTTTGTTTTGTTTGCAATACCCTTATCAAGTCAGTGTAAATTTAAATATTGAGATTGTGTTGCCAGCTACAGTTCTGTCTGAGACTATTTTTAAACTTTATTGATATAAATGGGCGGAAAACACTAAAAAACAAGCCTCGGGGTCAAAGCTGTACATCTTTGACAACTCGTAGCAACGCATGGCACCTGAAGGCACGCAGAACTTACTATTTGCAAGAATAAAAGATATATAGCTGAGTCTGACATAAAAACTGAAAACATCAAGTAGCCCTGGAGAATAATAATAATTAATCATTCCGTGAATGTGTTTCGACAGTTCGCTTTCATTTAGCTATGGTTACCCGCACTTAGCATGCTAATATAAACGATAGCTTCTGATTCTGACAATTGGGAATCATAGTTCAAAGACAAGCTGTACGTGCACACGTAGATAATCTTCGGTGTTTTTCTTTTCGTGTTTATTTCGGTTTCCATCAAAGCATATCTAGAGTCAACAAAAATCCAATCTATAGGATAATTCTGAGACCATTCTGGAGCTTATAGCATTTACATTTGAATACTGTAAGCTTGGATGTATAAGAACCTATTTTTAGTTTATTGTATTAAAGGAAACTCTAAACATCTCTGTAAGCCTTTCATGAAAAGTTGTGACGCTTCCAATATCGTCAATTGTCAATTCTCGCAGCTTACATAATTTCTTCTGATTACTGTCATTCGCGAATGGTTTTCTCAACAGCTCATTTCCGATATTGGCTGAGTATTTTTTTGGCATTTCTAAATTTGTTATTCCCACGCAACTCACAGCTGTCGAAATCCTCTCCGCATGAAAAAACTAAACTCCGCATGTTTTCACTCTGTGAGGAAACTTTAAGTGACAATTGCGTTATTGTCAAATAAAATTCTGCTAAAAATACATTTTTCTAAATCTCTAGCAGTGATTCTAATGGAATGGACGATTTTTTGGGTTTCTGCTAAGCCAATATTTTGTGAGAAAAGTTTAAAAAAAATAGTCGTTTAATTTACTTGCGATCGGTTGGTTTCGCTCCGATGCTGTTTCTTTTACTCTATCCCTGCTTATCGTTTACACATTTCCAGATCTTGGATAAAGTCCCGTTAACCTGCAAACTTGTCAAAAAGTGAGAAGCGTCTTTGACAAGTTGTTAGTACTAGCTTTCCTCAATTTTCGTTCGTTCAGTTTATTTTCTTCACTTGTAATTGTAAGGACCAGCTCATGTCAGTTTGTTTATGCTTTGTGTTTGCACGGGAATTAGTTGCTATCGGTCCAACAAGTCGTAGTCCATAAAAACCCAGATACCAACACAAATTCCAGTCGCCTCCTCTCAGGTAGTGCTGCCCCAGTGTTCCTCGCTTGACTGACTACCAAGGTCTTAATTTCGTACCAACTAAAACCTGATTATTCGTGGTGAATGTTTATTCGCTTCAGAAAGATGAAGCACGCACTCTGCAATCAACACTAAGATATTTAGAGGTAATATCACCATCTGGATTCGTGAAAAGTGTGTTTTTCGGCATGTTGGTGCCATAAAGATTCCGATAAGCCTGTTCGTATTGCCGCTTCCATACAGCTTCCTTTTCGCCGGCTCGGGCAAAGTCATCGAGTATCTGCGACGTCAGTACTTGAGAATTCATGCGAGGCAGAGAGCTCGAACAAATAGTGTTTCGACGATGAAGTTGTTGTCCTGTCGGTGTGTCATCCAACACGTTTATAAATTCCATTTTACACGACTACCTGTTCTCCTAAAAACTTGATGCTTACACTGTAATGTCAGTGAAGGTTTGTTCTCAACGAGGGCAAAACAGCAAAGTGTTTTTGATATCCTTTTCCAGCTTGTCCAAGTTACTTTAACAAACCAGTTATGCAGTTGAGGCAGATGCTGTTTTTAAGCATATACAGAGCGTTCGACGCGTCTTTACAAGTTGTGTATGCGCTCACCATGAAACAAACACCAAATTTGGTCAGCCAGCGCTATCTGCCCATAGAAAATGTTATAGCTGATGACGTCACACTCCACACACGAGCTGGCCGTGAGGGGACTAGAGAGAGTGTGCTGATCGAGACAGCTATCTTTTATGTTATAGTTTTTAGACCGTCGTAAAATGCTCAGAACTATTATTCGAGATAAAGTAATCAACAATTTTGAGAAAAACGAATAATTTATCTGTTCACAAGCAGTAGGAAGACCAGTTGAGAAATGGTTTCGACCAAAACATGTTGACAACAACATTTCCGTCGGTTTGACGTCATCAGACTTGCGAGCTGTTCCAAAATAATGCATACAATCAACATAAACAAGAATAAAACAAAACAAAATTATAAATAAACGACTCTTAGCTTTTATGGGGTTGTTGTGTACGCAAAAGGTAAGACATGAATCAAGGTTATTCGCGGCTTCCATCTATTCTGAGTACATGAGTTCGGATCTTTCTCTTCCGATTGAGTCTTGGAACACAATTCTTCTGGACTGATAATTTATTCGAATGTTCTAGTTTGAAAGATAAACACTAAAGTTGTTTTATGCCTCACATCTTTGTTTTATTAGCAACAGAACCGAAACACACGTGTGCAATCGTTTTGTGCCCAAAGTACAATTACCACTGAAGCGAATCGCTGTAACCAGCAATGATATCAGCGAAAACTGGTTTCTCATTAAATTTGTTACATTCAAAACGCACAAAAGAAGATGAACTGTACCGAAGTATTCATCTCAACTAAATTTTAATTGCTCGGCGGAAACGACCAGTAACCTTGCTCGTGTGAGTTGCCTTCTCTACTCAGGCTTGGCTCTTGGTTCTTATATATCTGACTTTAACTGAAACCCGATTTGTTTCTTCTTTAGGATTTAGAAGATTCTAATCGTTTCAATTTTTAAAGAAAGTATCAAGTTTAATAGTGCAAAATAAAGAAGAAATAAACAGCGTGTTCATAGGTTGCGGTTTCCATTTATTGCGGTGATTGCATCTGCTAAATAAATCAACACGCGGTTTGAATTTAAATTAATTTTATTTTTCCGAGTTGCCTCGTAAGTATTTCTCATCATTTATATCAGAATCATTTTGAGAGCTTTGGCTATATATAAAATGACGAAAATCAAAATTTGTTTCGGTTTGTGAGCAATTTAAATGGTGGCGGAAAATCTTTTTTAAAAAAACGGCAGACAATTTTTAAACTCCGTATGATTTACTGAGAGTTTACTTTGGGGAAAACAATGAAAAAACATTTGCAGGGTTTTCGAGCTTTAGAGTATAAATGGAACAGTATAAATACTTGGAAAATAAACACTTATCGTTGCTAAGTACATTTCACTATTTACTGATGAAAATGTGAGAATTTTTTGGCTATAAATGAGCTAAGAGCGACAAATTTGTGTCGATGGCCGAGAACCGCGCAGTGGGATTTTAGAAGAAAGCACGAGTTATGTTTATAGTAAAAACCAGCTGTTACAAAATCAACATAAGAGCACAAAAAATATTTTTTTACTTTTCTTGTGACTTTAAAAATATTTCAGTATTTTTACCTATTCAAATTCTCGTCACGTAGCAGTGCTGGTGCATAATGTTGTGCTTAAGCGGGATTAACCTTGCCAGCACCTTTTGTAAACTAAGCAGAAAAATATTTTTCTTTCTTTCCATTGACATAAAAAACTTATAGTATTATAACCAATTCAGATTCTTGTCACGTAATGCTGGTGCATTATGCTGAGCTTAGACGGGATTATCTCTGCTTGTTCCTTTCGTAAATTAAGGCAGAAAACTTCAACATGTAACTTGGTCTTATCTATGCTGAATTTCATTTATTAGAAAGGCTTTCAGTTCTAAAATTAACCACTCATAAAATATATTAGAATTCGTGGTACCTTCTTTTCGTTATGGACTCCAAATATGGAGTTAGTGTTCCCTGTTGATGTTCTTTAAACACTCGTTACTCTGAGATCTATCGAGTTCTTTGTGTTCTTATGTTTTACCGGGAACAGTTGAAGTGGAAAGCAAAACTTTCTAAATTTTCACTGATCTTCACGAAATGTTGAATAGGTGGTCATTTCATTTGCCGTTTATTAACCGCATGGTTCAAATTTGAGAACACTTTAAATTTATAAAGTTTTTAGGACTCTTAATGGCAAAACAAGTTCGCCTGAGTCGATTTCAATAGTCTACCAAATTAGTGTCACGTAATTTCTAAAACACAGAGCTGCCGAGAGCCTGGCCTGAAGAGAAGCAGTTTCATTGTCAAAAAATTTGTTGTCAGCTTTTTAGTAGACGTACGAATCCCCTCGTAAAACGATTTGATTGCTGGTTCTATTTCGAAATAAATAAATAATTTAGCGTTCTACTCAGCTCGTTTAGAGGAGGTAGCAAATACTGGTTCCGCTGTCATTTTCTGCCTAGAGGGAACGGGCATACGCAACTATTTGTCAATATTTGCTCATTTCTATAATCCCTTCAGCCTCAAAACACAGCACATGATCTGTTGCTGGCATCGCCTTAAAAGACTTGATCACCTTCCTTTTATTTTACTACTAAACCTGTTAACAATACACCACAGTGTTGAAAGCTCTAAGAAAATAAAATTTTGTTATTTTATTCTCTCGCTCTTGCGTCAGTTTCATCGGATCGCTCCCGCGTCATACTTGTACACTGAGTATATATTACACAGGGATATGAACTGATATGAATTTATTTCGTACGGTAAAAACAACATTTTAGGAATAAGCTCAGGGAGACCGTGGAATAGGAACGCATTTATTTTTAATGAGCGTGGAGCAATTTTGTGAGCAAAGATTTTTTGTGTTTTTGTGGTGTGATTGTGTACGTCACTGATTTTCAGAAGAATTTTTTGAAAATGGTTGAGGTGACGGGGAAGAGAAAAGTGACAAAACCGACTACATCTGAATAATAGGAATGTTTGGAAGGTAAGGACTAGATTTCAAAAAATGTTCTTTGTAATTTTAAAAATGTATAAGAACTACATTCTGATGTCCTAAGACATCTTAAACATTGCAATGCCGTTCAACATAAGCGTGCAGCTCACAAAAAAGCTTCAGTTTTCCAGTAAAAAGAATAGACTATTAATTGTTAGTTTAAGATAACAAGAAATATATAAAATATTTCCTTAATCCTACCAGCATGTGATGTCAGTCGATTATTTCCTATTGAGGTTATTGTACAAAAACTCAGCTTTTTTACCAGAATGCATTCCTTATGATCGGAGGTCTGGGCAAGTATTGACCTAGAAATGCCAATTGGTAAATGTTACGAGATTCGAATACCATATGTAAAACAAGAACTTATACATTTGCAGGCTGAAATAAGAAAAAGTTTGTCCATGTTCAGATTTCTATGCTCCCTTCTTTTAAAACCTGTATACATGTACATTACAGCCAGTAGGTCACGCTGCTACAAAGCAGTACAACTTTCAAGGAAGACCTTTGCAAGAAGCAATCTGGAGGCACTGGTTAATGATCTGCCACTAGGCATCTGGGATTCAACAAACCAACCATCCCCTTCACTATAGCATTCCACGGCTTCCACGAACAAGTTATCTGCATCTTCTCCACAAAGCAGATATACTTTGTCATCAGCCACAACAGCACTTGCAAAACGTCTTGGAACTTGAAGAGAACCGACACGACTCCAGCAGTCTAAAGCAATGCTAAACACTTCACAGATTCCCAAAGCGTCTTTAAATTCGTCACAACCACCCACGACAAATATTTTTTGCTTGAAAACAGTCGCAGCTGCACGAGATCGTCCTGCACTTAAGGGAGGAATCATTTCCCAGCTGTCACTTCTCGGAATATACTTTTCACAAGAATCTAAAAATTCATTTTCTCTTGCAGCATGTCCGCCGTGCTCTCCTCCAATGACATAGATGTTTCTGCCATCCGATACACTACAACGACAGTAGTTTAACGAGAACAATATGTATACTTATACTATATTACTTCAACCATAAGCACAACGGTAACGATAACGATAATAAAAAGGGCAAAGGTGAGAATAAACATGATGGCAATGACAACAATAACAATGACCATGATGATAACGATGACAACAACGATGACAACAATGACAACAACAAAAATGATTGGCTTAAATAACAGATAGGAGATGTGAGGTTGACATTAAAAATCATAACAATAAAGATAACGAACAATGATACAGACAACAATATTGATGACCATGATGACAGCAACGACAACAACAATAACGATGACCATGATGACAACAACGACGACAACAAAAATGATTGGCTTAAATAACAGATAAGAGATGTGAGGTTGACATTAAAAATCATAACAATAAAGATAACGAACAATGATACAGACAACAATATTGATGACCATGATGACAGCAACGACAACAACAATAACGATGACCATGATGACAACAACGACGACAACAAAAATGATTGGCTTAAATAACAGATAAGAGATGTGAGGTTGACATTAAAAATCATAACAATAAAGATAACGAACAATGATACAGACAACAATATCGACGACCATGATGACAACAACGACGACAACAATAACGATGACCATGATGACAACAACGACGACAATAGTAACGATGACCATGATGACAACAACGACGACAACAATAACGATGACCATGATGACAACAACGACGACAACAACAACGACGACAACAAAAATGATTGGCTTAAATAACAGATAGGAGATGTGAGGGTGACATTAAAAATCATAACAATAAAGATAACGAACAATGATACAGACAACAATATCGACGACCATAATGACAACAACGACGACAACAATAACGATGACCATGATGACAACAACGACGACAATAATAACGATGACCATGATGACAACAACGACGACAACAATAACGATGACCATGATGACAACAACGACGACAACAAAAATGATTGGCTTAAATAACAGATGGGAGATGTGAGGTTGACATTAAAAATCATAACAATAAAGATAACGAACAATGATACAGACAACAATAACAACAGCAACGATAAGTACAACGATTACGATAACAACAACATTAAGTATTTGATTTAAAAACTGTACGTTAATAATTATATATCTACCTTCCTAATTATTTGCGAGGGCCACATGGAAGAGTACATCCCAAGAAATTTTAAAAGTGTTTTTAACAACCATCCTACTTCTCTACATACCTACTAACAACGCACATTTAATATGTTCCTACCGGTCGGACCTAGTTGTGTTGGTGATTTTTTAAATTTTTTTAAATTTAATTTAACCTTTATTAAGTTTCAAATAGCAAAGCCAATCCTGAAACTGCTCAGATATTGGCGTAACTAGCGGTTTTTGATGGGCGAGGAAACCGGAGTACCCGGAGAAAACCCCCAACATCGGAGAGGGACCACAAACCCAGCTCACATACTTCTCCAGCTGAGAATTGAATCCGGGTTGCATTGGTGAGAGGTGAGTGCTCTGCCACTACGCCACCCCGACGCCCCATGATGTCTGTACGCCATCCCGATGCCTCATGATGTCTGTAACTTGTCTACCTGCACTAACCATTCTATAAAACCATTTTTTCCGTGGCCAGAAATAATAAAAAATGGACCTGCTGTTGTTCATCATTTCTCGTTACTCACTTCTACACTATAACCTGTCTTCCTTGCACTATATACACCTTCATAAAAAAACAGTTTCGTTGGCAACTTACCAAGATGCATGTTCTCGAGGGACAGTTGAAGGACTTACCAGCTGCCATCTGTTTGTGGTTGGACAATATTTTTGCATGACGTGCAGTTTTCCAGATGTGGTTTTTCCTCCTGTTACAAATATGAAACCTTTAAGGGCAACAGCACTGGCTGAAGCTACTGCATGTGGTATCGGTGCAACATAACTCCAGCTGTTGTTTCTGGAGTCATAGCGCGACACATCGGAGACTATAGTTACGCCTTGAGGGGACGATATGAGTTTCTTCCCGCCAATCACATACAGGAATCCATCCAATTCAACAACTGCGTGGCTGTTCCGTTTGGTATCTACATCACCAAGCTTGAACCACTTGTTGAGGGTTGGTGTATAGCAGAAGCAGCTCTTCGTAAAGCATTCATCTTCACTGCATCCTCCACAGAAGATGATAGACTGGATGTTTTTCTCAAGGCACTTCCTTGGCTTCTGGAGGGTTTCAAAAGAGCTTGATAAGAACACCGCTTTCAAAGCCATTCTTGAGCAGTCTTGATTACTGCAAACCATTTCTTCCTCAGCAACGACTGAAAACAAAAACTGTTTTGACAATGATCCGAGTCGAATGCAACTGAATAACTTCGCAAAATGCTCTTTTCGTGTTTCTGGTTTGTAACTAACCCACTTCATGAGACCTTCATAAACTTCCTCCTCTTCCTTTACTTCGATATCATCGCTACCAAGATAAATCTCCAGCTCCCCTTCCGTCATCTCGAGAAACTCGGAGAGTTCCATGACCATGTTAAAATTTCTTTTGATGAAATTGCAACATGCTGCCTTGAGTTTCTCGCAGTCGTAGACGTCGGCAAGCCTTTGTACAGAAAAACAGTTTTCCATTGACAATGTCTCCACTAAAAAATCTTCGCACAAGCTTTTAAGGTTGAAAATGTTAGTGTAGTTTGCTGCTTTTAATAATTCTATGGCTTTTGTTGGTGTCAGAAACACATCTCCTGTATAAATAAACTGAAGGAAGTCTTCCATCACACAATACTTCATTTTCATCATCTCTACTCTTCCTTCCCGTTTCTCTTTCATGTCAATCGTGAATAGATTCTGAAAGTAGGAACTTCCTCCCGCAAGAACTGCACGATGAGCAGGGAATTTCTTTCCTTCAACAATAAGATCGACATCGCACAACTGCTGCTGTTGCCGTAAAGTATTTAAATGTGTGTTCAAATCCTTGCAATGTTCCTGCGAGCTGCATTTCATCTCCGTTTTCTGCACAGTTGAACCTTCGACTGCCATTTACATCATACACAAGAAGGACCTCTCTACATAGAAATGTAAATACATGTATAAGTACAAAAGTAGCTTTAGTTTTAAAGTTTAAAAAGACGGCTTGTTTTGGTGAACTTCACACAGGCAAGTATCGCGGGGAACTCACGAGTCATTACTGCTCGTGGGTGTGAAACGAAGCATTCTTTCGTACCAGGTCCACAGTGAATCCGGCTTAATTTCAGCAACTCACCTGCTACTACTCTGATCTGTTATTAGATCACAATAATTAAATTACGTTTGAATTTTATAACTGGAGTCTAGACGAAAAGATTGGAAATGTGACCTAAACATTACTAAATTTTGTTCGGCCAAGACGCTTTGTTCTATTCGACGAGAGCAATGAGTGACCAGATATCGTCCTATAACTCGCTATTTCAAGATATTTTCTACAAGAAAAACGAAGCAACGGGGAACACTGATATCTGTGTATTACATGTTAGTAACACTGAAATTAAAATGTGGTTTCCCTGTGCAACTAATCAACCAGACCAGTATTAACCTGCAGTTTTAAGTCTACGTTCGAGGAGGAGAGAGAATATAATTTTACGGAATTGAGAGTGTGTGAAGTTTACTGCAGTATAACTTAGTTGGTGAAATGAGAAATATTGTTATTCAACTTTTTTTAGATACCAGTCATTATTTTATCGCCTGTGCAAAATCGGAGTACTTGGGGGTGAAGGGAGGGGGGGAGGGGGAAGAAGTAGCTTTTGAATATTTCTCTGCAAGAACTTTTGTTTTTCTCATAACACATATATATTATTAGTAGTTCCAAGTCTTTTTGTCCAGGATTGTAGAATAATCGTGTATAAATAAAGGTCCAGTGTCCTTATTGCTGTTATGAATATGATTACGATTACGATTATGATTATGATCATTTACATCATACACAAGAAGGACCTCTCTACATAGAAATGTAAATACATGCATAAGTACAAAAGTAGCTTTAGTTTTAAAGTTTAAAAAGACGGCTTGTTTTGGTGAACTTCACACAGGCAAGTATCGCGGGGAACTCACGAGTCATTACTGCTCGTGGGTGTGAAACGAAGCATTCTTTCGTACCAGGTCCACAGTGAATCCGGCTTAATTTCAGCAACTCACCTGCTACTACTCTGATCTGTTATTAGATCACAATAATTAAATTACGTTTGAATTTTATAACTGGAGTCTAGACGAAAAGATTGGAAATGTGACCTAAACATTACTAAATTTTGTTCGGCCAAGACGCTTTGTTCTATTCGACGAGAGCAATGAGTGACCAGATATCGTCCTATAACTCGCTATTTCAAGATATTTTCTACAAGAAAAACGAAGCAACGGGGAACACTGATATCTGTGTATTACATGTTAGTAACACTGAAATTAAAATGTGGTTCCCCTGTGCAACTAATCAACCAGACCAGTATTAACTTGCAGTTTTAAGTCTACGTTCGAAGAGGAGAGAGAATATAATAAGTGTGCGAAGTTTACTGCAGTATAACTTAGTTGGTGAAATGAGAGATATTGTTATTCAACTTTTTTTAGGTACCAGTCATTATTTTATCGCCTGAGCAAAATCGGAGGACTTGGGGGTGAAGGGGGGGGGGGAGAAGTAGCTTTTGAATACTTTCTCTGCAAGAACTTTTGTTTTTCTCATAGCAC
>JANRMR010177547.1:0-12108 GCA_025434825.1 Bergia sp. 'catenularis' | reverse complement strand
AAGCTGTGACAACGTTTTCTTACCTGGATTTTTATTGGTTCTAGTTTTTTAATGGAATGTTGTTTTGATTTAAAAGTAGAAGTTTCAGATGGAGGCGTGACGACATGATTGCGTTACTGAAGCTTGCAGACGTCTGATTTCCGAGGGCCCCGCTGCGCGAAAGAGATGAGGCGGCTGCTGATGTCTGAGGCAGCAGAGGTGTGTTTAGTTGCTGACCATACTTCATCATTGAATAGATGTCTTCCACCTACATTCTGTTTTGAAGAAAGTAGATTGTGAGAAAAGTTTCAACTGATAATTATTACTCTGCTCACCTTGGAAAATTTGTTTAATTTTGTAAGTGTTTCAAATGTAGTTACTAAGGAAATTAAGTAGAGTATAAAAACATGAAAACAATAACACTGCCCTTCCCGGATTTTTTCAACTTATTCCACAAAGTAGAATGAATCTACATTACTTAACCTTTCATTGGTTCCCAACATTCCTGGATTTCTCTGCCAATAAAACAACAAAATAGCATTAGATGGTCTACACTAGAAATACACGTGAAATACAAATTAGATATGTATTGGTTTATCTGTTTATATTTATATAAACGTATTTTCATCACTGTCCTGTCACTAAAACCAGATGAAAAAATTTTGAAAAGATCCAGATCCAGACCCAGATCCAAGCTTGGTGGAGGCAGCGCAGCAATGAAGGTATGTGGATACAAAATTCAAACATCACAAACTTTAAAATTATTATCACCAGGAAACTCCTCTTCAAGTTTGTCCAGTGCAATGGTCTTCAACTTTCTCTCAACTTTCCTTCTTCCTGATGCCTCTCGTGCTTGTTGCTTTTCAGCCTCCCTTCTCAACAGCTCTGCCCTCAAATCGATCTGCTTTCCTCTTGTTTTTATGCTTCTAACCCAACTTTAATGCCTTGTTTAAAATCACCCCTCTTCTTTCTGCGCACAAATCGTCCAAGTACTCAAATGTTTTGTTCTTTTGTGCCCGCATTTTACGTGATACATATGAAATGGTTGCATTTGGGGCCATAGTCTTCGCTGCACTGAACATGCCCATAATCACCTCAGCATCTATATTATGTGACCAAGCAGACTTTGCCTCTTCCTTCAGCTTCTCAGTCAGCTCGCATTCAAAGTATTTTGCATATTATCTCTCAAGGACTTCGATAATTTCCTGTAAACAGGACCTCATCATTCCTTCAAAGAGAGTCTAGTCTTGGGGTACCTCCATCAGACTCTTCAAAATACAATCAACTGAGGGCTCATGGAGTGTATTGCCAAAGAAATTCTTCGACTGATTAAGAAGTTTCAAAGTTGATGCCTTTTTCAAATTGCTGACAATGATCCTAACAACACTGATACCGTGGTCCATCTGGTCCTCAGCAGAGGTATAAAAAGCTCACATCCATGGCCCAGTTAATAGCTTTCTGATTAGTCCAAATACCTGCAGTTCTACATGGGCAATGGTGGTTGCAAAGTCATCATGAAGGCTTTTACGCAAGCCACTGGACGGTCACTCCAGTATCACAGACTTTCTCTTTCAGTTCGGCGTCCGTACAAGGGTCAATGTCACCAACACGCACAAGAGCTTTCTTTGCAAGGAGAGCAGCGTTTTTCAGTTAGGAGCGAAGAACAGTCGTGGCTGCTACATCCAGAACCCAAGTGTGACCAGCCCACGGTGTTCTGTGTACAGGCCATGGAATGTTCAGTATGCTACAGAATTTCTCTGCAGCCAAACGTCCTCTCCCCTATAGCCCTAAAGGCAAGGACATTTCGAACAGTTTCCCATTCTTTAAGGAAGTATTAAACTTCGTGGGGGTACTTGTGTGAACGACATGAACTATTGTTGCATTTCAGAAGCCATTTTGTAGCAAGGCTATTACGAGATTCGTTCTCTCAAGCAATTTTAAACTACCTTTCTTACAGTCCATGCACAGAGCAGCATCTTGCAAAACTTCGCTCAAAAGCTGTGGGTCGACAATCTGCAGGTGGCTTGGCGAAGTTTCTGCGCTGCGCCCTTTATTTGTGAAGGTCCCGCCATATTGGTGTCTTCATCGTCCAGATATTATGTCAAGGCGGTCGACAAATTGTGTTTCCCCAGATTCCTTGACTCAGCTGGGGAAAAATGTTCAACATTTTTTTACCACTGGCTCTACGTGGACTTTTTGGTTCTTCTTCTTTGGAATTTATTTCAGGCCAGCACTCTGCTTGGTGAAACCGCGAGCCTTTGTCACTAAGAGCAAGAGATTGGCGATCTTCATCCCTGAATTTCTTTGTTGGTTTATTTTGTGATGACTTTTTACGCTTTCTACTGTTCATGCACAGCCCTTTTCCTTTTTGGCTGCCATTTACTAACAAGAAAAACTTACAAGTACGATAAACTGTTGAAAAGCACTCCAAGATGCATGCAACTTTTGAAACGTAAACAGCGTTTCGCTCATCGAGCTTCAGCAAGTGCCGCGAAAGTTACGTCAGCAATTTATCATTGCTGTCAATCAAAGCAATGGCTCTAAAACACTGTTTACTTCCGGTGAAAAGTTTATCGTGTTATATCTTCCGAAATAATTAAGCTATTGGAGAAAATTGTTGTTTTGTTTTAAAGCTCTTTTCAAATACCATATTATTTTATAAAAAAAATGGGGTACTTTAATACCGCTCAAAGTGTACAGTAACCTTAAACTTAAAAATAAAATGGACACAAATAGAAAGGCACACAAGCAAAAAATAAATAATGGCCATGTTGACAAAAAATTCGATGTCTGAGGAATCCATCTGTCAATCATAAAACACACAAAACAAAAAAAATCAGATTATATATATATATGAGCATGTTTTAATCAATGTGATCATCAGAGAGCTTAACTCTGACTTGGTAGGAAGTATGTGGGTTTGAGTCTCGCTCGGGCAGTTTGCTTTTTTCGTATTCTCGGTTTCTCTTGCACTTGTCTCGGGTTACTTCCTAGTATATCAGAATTAACCTCTGGTGATCACAAAAATTAGATTGCTTTTAAATGAATAGTAAAAAACAAAGTTTTTACTGAACGGCAACTGAGTAAAGCTGAGAACTGCCGAGACCATTTTCTTAGCTTGTTTGTCACACAGCGCACTCGCTCAAAAGGGGAAGTATGTGCAATCACGCCCCTTGTTTGTCACACAGCGCACTCGCTCAAAAGGGGAAGTATGTGGAATCACGCCGTGTTTTATTGTAATTGCAGGGGACCTCTGCAACCTCAACGCAGACCAGTACCACAGGGACCAATCATCGCTTTGTTTAGTTAAAATATTTTGCACATAACAGTATATCATCATCTCGAATTTCCAAATAGATGTTTCAGTTCTACAGACTTGCAAGTTTGAATGACAGCAAACATAAGTCACATGAATTACAGTCACGTTCAGTTAAAAAGTAAAGTGAACACGAAATACACTGCTGGCCAGTGTAAAAATTTCAAGAAATAGAATCAACTTATTTATTAATTGTGACAATTCTTTCATCAGTGGTGTTGTACGTGATATTTAATTGTGGCGACTCGAACATGAGATCCTCGACCTGGTCTTCTGTCAAATTCTCTGGTAGTTCTTGCTTTACTTTTTTGAGAATTTTTTTAATTTGTGCGTTGAAAGCTGCTACGTAGATTTTTTTTCATGTTTGTTAAGTCGTCAACAAACAGCTTGGCAAACCACCTTTCGTTATCTGAAATAAGCCGTTGTTTGAGGTGGCAGGATCCACATTTGAGAAGTTTATTCTCACTTGGCTCTGCTTTCTTGCCACAGGAAGAGCAGTGAGTATTTTTTTAGGCTTTTCACACCAATAGAAATTTCCACAGTTTTGGTAGTGAGCTCCATCAAGGATGGTTTAACTGGTGAGAGATGATCTTGGAATTCGTCTGTTGTTTCAAGAGAAAACCCTTTCTCTGGAGTGTTGGCATAAGTCTCGTCCGTGTACTTGTCCTTTCTAACTTTGAAATTTGTGAAAGTATATGTTTTATTGTCTTCAACGTCGTTCACCCACGAGCCCCAAAACACCACAGGGATACTATTTGTTGTGTCAATAAGTGTTCCTGTTCTCTTAGCTAGTGGTGGTTTGTCGTCCATTTTGATGACCTTCGTTTCGCTCAGATTTTGTATTTTCACCTTCAAAGTCACTGTTTTATGCTCTTGCAGTTCTTTTACTTTTGCGACTGAAATGAGTCCTTCCATTGGTTTAAGAGGCTTGAAGTCCAGTGCTGTTCGGTTATATCAATGAAGGTCTTGTTGCTTATCACGACGTTCTGGTAGACCGTGTTGTAATCAAATTGCTTGATTTTTCACCGGCGACTTGTTCTGGGCAGCAAGTTTTAGTCTATCGAGTTTGCGGGGAGAGAAACATATCCCTTTAATGGTTGTTGATTGGTCTGCTTGTAGATCCAGAGTTGACCATCTTCCAGTTGTGTTAAGGTTGGTGATGTAACAATGCAGTTGGTCCTCTTAAAGAAGAAATAAAGAGTAAGATAGGAGACACTGAATTAAATCTGTGTTCATTTTATAATGTCTTTGTTCCACGAACTGACTGGTACTTGTGTATGATGGCAAATCAAACCTGCAATACCAATGAAAGTGCACTGACGCCCTCACGAATCAGCACTAAAGTTTGCTTGGCCTTGGTGAATACTTCCACAAGCTAAAGGAACCTTCAGCTTTGTATTATTCATACCGAATAGAATTCATGTGGCTTACCTATTGAAGATCGAGTCGGAAAAGCTAAGAGAACAACGGGTGAACAGCGACACGCTGCCGAGAACTCGTCAGTCGTTGTTTATTGTCGCTCCTCGATGTCCAGAAGTTAAGTTCACGTCCTGAGTCGTGTCAGTTCGATTTCCAGAAAGTATGGTAAAAAGGAAGCGGAAAACGTTTTGAAAAAACCTAAGATTTAGACTCCACAAAACAGCAAACTTCCAACCCTCCAAAGAGACGCGAGAAAAGAAACCTCGTGGATCAGAAACGACGTAGATGCTCCCATGAACCTTCGCGGTCGTTTTCTCACCCAGACCTCCTTGTAAAACTCCGTTCCGCTCTGATTGTACGGTAATAACAATCATTCACTTGGATATTATGAAAAAATGAAGCTATGTTTGCACTTTTGGTCACGACTGCGAGGAAGGTCAAGTGTTGCCACTGCAGTAAAGTTTGTTGCTCCTTGTTTCGTCACTCTGAACCACTGCAGGAACTGCTCTAAGTTTCCATCCAGGTCAGCAATAGCAAGTGTGTGCGCGCACATGTGATGTGCAGTAAACCTTATGCAAGACTCGCTGCACTCATAGTATGTGCCGCGTTATTTTGATTGTTTACATGTGACAGTGTATGGAAGTTGGCTGGGTGATTCGCTCGCCACAAACGTAATCGGGCTCGCCTGTGCATCTGGTGCTTGAACAATTGTCTCTGCCTTACAAGAGAGTAGCAAGGCAGCATCATGGAACAGCTGCTTTAAAGTTGAGAACGGAATGCGGATGATTCCACTGTCTTCAACAGCTACAGACAGTGGGATTACTGCACTATGGTCTTGTTCAGTAGGACAGGAGACATCTATGTCTGATGACGTGTCTTCTTTCACTGGTGCTTCAAAAGAGTTTTTCAGGGACGACTCTTTCTTTTTCGTTGTTTTTCTGCAATAAACTTGTTGATGAGAAACCGCTGTTTCTGCTGAATCAAAGTACAAGCAACTAAGAACTTGGTCAAACAAGGTAGTGCTGTCCATGAACTGAACTATGAACATACTAACCATTGGTATCTGCTTGCCCTTTCGTATTGTTAGGTAGCTAAACTGCGAGAGCTTTTCAATCGCATGCTTTAGGAAGCGTCTCTGCAGTTCTTCCCAAGAATCTACGACTGCAAAGGTCTTGGAGGCCTCGATAAGAAGCTGCTGCTTCTTAATGGACTTTGCCGCATCCTGGAATACTTTGACATTGATTTCTTTCTCCTTAGATGGAAGACTTTGGACTCGTCCTTGAGTCCTCGTAGCGGCATTCCAAGCTACATTTATGAGAAAGGAATCTTTTATGATGATGTCAAATCTATGCAAGAATCATCCATTCAGGTGGAGATAACTGTGTATGTGAATTAAACTTTTAACCTGAATGATTTAATTGAAAAAGTTATTCAAAACTTTGACTTCTGCTTTGGCCCTGTTCGTAATCACGTGTTGCCTTTGTTGTACGGCAATTTAATTTTAATAAACACTGAGTGCACAAACTAAAGATCAGCACATAAAAGAAAATTGTGAACGGCAGGCGAACCTTACATTGTATGACCCCACACAAAACTGCGTGCACACAAAAATTTATCGTTCCGCTCTTCAGTCAAAATTCATAAGCTGCGCATCTAAAATCTCGCTGGTTTCCATACCATATTTTGCTTAATTTCCATGTACTTTTCCCGTGATGGCTTAGGCCTCCTCATGTCCTTCAATTTGAAGCTGCTGTACATCTTGTCAGCTTTGAAAAAAAGTTCCCAGGCGTCTTTGGGCAACAGAGCCGCTTGTAGAGTGGGTTCCAACCCCGCCACGTCCTAATGAGAAAAAAATACTAATGTCAACTGCCCAATGTGACAAAAAGGGAAAAAAAACGATGAGAGCTCCAACTATACTGAATAGCCTTAGTGTAAAAGTTTACGACATTCCAAAGAGTAGGACATTTCAAGGTCATTTAATTTGCGCGATTTTCGTGAATTTGCAGAAATGAAATCATTTAATTTTCATGATTTCATAAATCCCGTTGTTGTTCGAGTTCCATTATTTTTTAAAAATAGAAGAATGCAAGAAGACAACAAATTAATGTCAAATTTTTAGTAGTATTTTTTCCCTCAAACTCAAACTTACATGGCTCAAAAATCATACATGACTTGTAAAAGCAATCAGCGTGATGATGATGAGTGGAAATGAAGAAAAATGGGGTGGTAACGTTAAAAACCTCGCTGCGCAAATATAAAATTTGAAGAATGTTCAAGTATTAAACGACATCGAATTTTTGCGGTTTTTTCCTCATCACAAAAAATGCAAAAATTAGATGTTGCAAAAATTAATAAGTGTTTTAAGGTAGAATACTTCTGTGTATTTTCAAAGAATGCTCCCAATATTTTTAAAAATGAGATTCTGTTTACATATTTACTCAGCTCAAACAAACTTCTCTGTGAGCATGACCTGAGTCGGCTATACCAAAAAGAACAAAAAGACTCGGCGTTAATTTTTGCACTGCTGTCTCACGAGATTCTTATCGTATGTCTGCGGTTCTTTCTAGTTTTAAAATAATCAAAAAAAGTTCCTTACTCAGTTCACCTCGGCCTGAGATATGTTCTTAGCACGTTCTTAAGTTTAGGTCTCTTCAGCCTCAACGTTCTTATGACAGTACAGAAGGTTCTAATGAAAAGGATTATAAGCCGTTGTTAGCGTGTTCCGCAAATAGCAGCTACAGCAATGCACTATTGCTGCTTTCATTTTCAGATTAAAACGACGATCGGGAGTTAAGTTGAGGCGTTTAAACATTGCAATATAATTAGTTTTAACAACAGCTTAACAAAGACCTCTCTCTCCCTAAGTGACAAAGTTTTGAAGAACATATAAACTTTCGGCCAAGATCAACCATCCATGTTGCATTTTCAGAACATAATAGAATTTAGTCGTTTCTCGGTGGGAACGATTTCAACATGTACTAAACCCTTTAATGGAAAAATCATTTACATATACATTACTAAAATACATTAAGTCTATTTTGAGAACAATGATTTATATAAAGTAGTCTTGACTTGGGGGCCTACCTTTTCATTTTCGACGTACATACGTATACATGGAGTATACTCTCTACCTGAATTAGTGAATTTCAATGAAAAATTGCGTGCCATTTTATGATGCACTGCAATTAAATACATCATTACTCCAAGTAATTCGATCTGGTCAAACAACTCATGATCAGAACTAGCAATATGCTTCATGAAATCTTTAACGTGTTGCTCAGTGGGAGTCATTTCATTTTTACTATTCAGAGGAACCATGTTCGCTGCTAGAGTTGCCAAATGTAGATTGACTTTGTCAATATCCAGACACTCAAGTATTTGCTTAATTCTCGGGGCATTACATTTGACTGTTTCCGCCATCTCTGAAATTGCAACTTTCGGCCTCAACAGCCATTCCGAATTTATCGCACTGGATTTAGTCACATGGCTTTAGGAAAAACGTGGAAAGTGATTGTAGTACTGCACACTGCGAAGTCCCGGTGATGGCGATTTCTTTGGAGTATTTTTCTTTTATATTTTGGTTAATTTTAGTTATTATCAGGGGTTTGATCAAAGGCGAAAATATTAGATATGCAAGGAATTCTAGTACCAAGCAGGGTTATTTACATTCATTGAAATTATTTATGATACGTTTAGTTCAAGTTGGTTATAATAAACGATTTTGTAGTAAAGAATTTGTAAACTACGAAGATTACAAGGACTGTGCCCCAAAGGATAAGAAGGAAGTTTTAAATAATTATTTACAAAGAAACGAAGATTTTATGGTTATAAAGTTACCCTTTGATAAATATATTGGAATAGACAAAATAATTAAATCACTGGTTCGAGATGCAAGGAGAGGGTTAAGGGGGGTTCCTAACACTATCTTCGTGAATAATTCAATTGTTAACATGAAGAATACGCTTAGAACTAAGCTCTTTTTGCACGAGAAAGTTAAGGGTTTTACAATGTAGATTTATGCAAATGTATTTATATTTATATATAATCGTTTAATTCATTATATAGTTGTAAACATTTTGAAATAAAGAACGATGGTGTTTTTTTTATATTTAGTTACGTTTGTTCATGAAATTATAATAAAGTTTGGAAGAGATGTACAATATTAGATAAAAACTCAAGTACTCATTGTTTTTAATTCCATATTTATTATTTTAAAAAGGATAACCTTTAAATATTTTAGTTTCAATACAGCGCTCAGTTTGTCTTTACTTTGGACTTTATCGTCTTGATAGACGCTCTTAAAAAGTTCTTTAGTAAGTTCTCTCTTTGCAGTAGTGATTGTTTTTGTCTAAGGATTATTTCTTCTTGTCCTTTCACTAACTCTTCCTGCTCTCTCAATTTCAACATCATTGCTAGTTTGTTTTTAAGCTCGTTCTGAGAAAGCGTCTCCTTTGCAGATACGATTCTTGACATATTTCTAGGTCTCTTTGATGTGCTGTCTGCGTTTGGGTTTTTGGTATTATTTGTTTATTAAGCTTCGATTCCTCTGAAGACTCTTGTAAGTGTCGTTTAGCTGCCAAACGTGTTTTGTTTTGGCGTTGTGGTTTTGGTTAATAATTCATCTAAATTTATTTGTAAAAGAACGAAGCTGTCATCCAAACTATCATTTTATTCCTCCGTCTGTATAGCATCACTTGTCGACTCCTTTTGCAGTTTCGTGACTACTAGTTTCGATTTAGCCTCCAAGTATGCTCTAACTTCTCTTTCGTTTAATTTACAAGCCATATCTAAACACAGGTGATTAAAATAGGTTAGTTTAATTTTAAATTTTAATAACTAAGTTTGCTAATGCAATTTATATCGCTTGTATCTGGGGTTCACGGGCTTACAACATCAATCGAGATACATCCATGCGAAATGATGCAATGGCACATCACGAAGTGGCCCACCTCCATGGCAGAATCAAGATCAACTGCAAGACCGCCACACATGACGAGGCACATGTGGATATTAACACAGTTTTTTGACAGATACGAAGCTTGCTAAAAGCTTCAAATAAAAACATGTACAAAATCGAGTAAAAGTTTAAAATAAATATAGTTAGTTTTTAATTTTTTTAAAAGAGTATATAATATGCTAATCTCCTTCATCAGACCCAAAAATTGGGTAATGTATTTGGAAAAATTGTTAAGATTATATAACATGCTCAGCACAATATGTAGCAGCTGTAATATTAAACGATAAGGATAACATAAAAAAGGAATATATTCGTACAAAGTAAGGGATATAAAATGTTTAATATTCAGCGACATTTAGTAAAAAAATTTTAAAAAATTGAGAGACGTCTCAAGTCCTTCCTGACTATTTAAGTCAATGGGAACCCATCGGTATTCTTGCAAGAGAATATGGGATATATCTTGTGCGGGAAACAGTGTCTCTGTTGCTGCCATCCTTTCTTCCATCACTTGCACTTCATCAACTCTTTTCACCACTTCATCCAAATAACATTTCACTTGTTCATCGAAGGACATAAAAAGACAAACATCTTGCTGCTTCTGGCTTGGGTGATCAATTTGACATCCATAGCATTTATCTCGCACGACTTCATAGAGTGACTCTCTGAGCACCTTCGCATAAGCTTTGTACAGTTCTTGTTCTATTACTTGCTGCCTGACTTTGCTATCATCAAACAAACAGGTCATGTTCTACTTGAGAGAGAGGTCTTTACTTGATTGCTTCTCGAGACTGAATAACCAACGAATGAAAAGTCACAGTTATATGTATTTTCAAACAGGGAGGGGATTGCTCATTTGATTGACACTTTTCCTGTTTTTTAGGCATTAGTATACAAAACCGTTAACGATCACATATTCCAATCATGTCTGTTTTTACAGTCACTTAAACGAAAAGTCCACACTTGCTTTGATTCTGTCTTTTATTTCCTTATTTTTGTGAGGGTCATTAAACCACATAAAAGAATAGCCATTGATCTTGCTTCTGGGGAACTAGTACATTCACGCAGCTTGAAGTTCACTGGCAATTGCGTTGAAGTCAAAGCAATCGAGCGCTTTCTCGAAATACAGTTCCATTCTCTCGGTTCTTGTTAGCATCAAACAGTCTTGATGATCCAGTGAAACTTTACAGCCACAGCAACGATTTTCATAAATTTGACGTAAAATAACGTTTTACATATTCTCAAGGCACATCTACTAACAAAAGTAGCTTGTAAAACTTCTAAGCTGGAAACCCCAAACACCATAATAAACACTTCTATTAACTGTCAATCATTTCCTATATATAAATCTTACTTCTTGTGTGAGTGGTCTCGACATTTTGATTTACACATTCCACAATTTTCTCATTAATATGCAAACACCGTTAACGGTCACACATTCCAAACATGCCTAGATTTACACATTAGTATGCAAAAACCGTTACTCCTCATTGTGACGTCACACATCCCTAACATTCCTGAATTTACAGCGCGGGATGGGGTATAACTACTGACAGAACGTAGGTCAAGAAATCAAGTTCTTCAGTGGCAGAGGTTTCTTTAATGGGAACGATAACAGGATCGGTCAAAAGAGCAGTTGCAGGATCGTTGGCAGGAACAGCAGCAGGAACTAGAGCAGGAGCAGGATCGGTTGTAGCAGCGTTTGAAGACGAGATTAGCGAAGAGCGAGGGCATCGGCGGGCTTTGGGCTTTTGAGGTTTTGGTTGGTTCAGTGTCAGAGTATTGGCAGGTACAAGTGCAGGATCTTCTCCACATTTTACGAGAACTTCTTGACGAATAGGGTCCATCAACACTACTTCCACTTCGTCCTCGCAGAGGAACAGTTGGTCAGTGTGAACACACGTCAATGAGTTTAAATTATGAAAAAACCCTTTGAGGACAGTTTTAATATCTTTTAATATCTTGCAATGTTATCACAGTAGCTATAGGCCTCATTCGAAGATATTGATTTTAAAAACCTATGATTAAACTTTGTTCTCTTCCGTTAAGGTTACTGCACACCTTGAGCGGTGTTTTTGGTTATCAGTCCGTAGCTCCGTTGATATGCGTCGGATACCCATAAACCTATATATCACTGGAAAGCTTATAAAATTCTCTAAATGAGTGTGTAAATTATTTTTGCAGAATAGTTTTTGTGAGTGAAATTCGTCGCGCTGTTTCTGACCTAAAATTTTCCCTTCTCGAAGTTCCAAGTTCGTCATATTTCACTCTCTACTACCAATTGTCAAAAGAAATCGTCAACAGCGACAAACCACGACCACCTGTTGATCCATTTGAAGAAATCTGCCAGGCTTGATCGGTGTTGTTAGAATGTTAATGGCTAGCAAGAGAGGATTTGACTTTGTGAAACGATGTAAATATGAGTGAGGACAGCATGAAG
>JANRMR010177526.1:0-12109 GCA_025434825.1 Bergia sp. 'catenularis' | reverse complement strand
GATAGCTTTAAAGACACTGCCTCTTAAAAAGGGTTATACAATATAATACAATACAATACAATACAATACAATACAATTTCGTCGGATCCCGTACTGATAACTTGACGCAACAAAATGGCACCTTGAAATGCGTGAGAAAAGTCCATAAGAAGGAAATTATTGTTATTATCAAATACCGTGAAAATTAGTGACTGGAGCCCTGGTAAATGTCTTGGCTGTTTTAACAGGTACAGGAGGAGGTAGACTACTCAAAGATAAAATCGTCTGATTTTGTTACTTGTGAGGCTGGCAAAACCCTTTTGTATTTAAATTTTTAACTTAAAGGAAAAAAATGTAGGATTGTGAAAATGTTGTTATATATATATATTTTCAGCAATAACTATATAGGACAAAGGAAGTGTCACTAGTTTGAATCTATAAGAAAAACAATAGAACGACAATTGTCAAAAGAGATTTAGGTTACAGGTAGAAGAATGTAATGAAAATAAAACAAAAGTTCATAAAAACAAAAGACAAATAATGCCGTTTTTATATATTTTGTATATATACTGTTTGACCAAAAAAAAAACCCACAAAACATAAAAACGCGACGTTTATTACACCGCCAAGTGTCATTTTTATCAACAAAAATTGCTAATCTGTAATATTTCGGAGCATCCATGATGTTATCTATTGTACATGTGATCTAGAAAAAAAATACTCTTACTTCCTTATATAATTACAAAGGCACACACCTCAAGAGTATTCAACGACATGAAAAAGGACTGCCTTTGCAATTTCAGATGGAACCTGAAGTTAAACGTTGCAACTGTAAGAATAACGTGTCTCTTGTTATTAGGTTTATAACACTTCAGTATGGGATTCCTTAATATCTTTTTTTTGTTTTATAGAATAAACATATGATATAAGGTTTTGTGTGTGAGCTAATAAAGATATGACTCAAAATGCATTGCAAAAGACTTTTTATCTGATGAAACAGCAACTGGACAGTTTTAACCAGATTTTAAATTATGGAACAAAAGCGGTGTAGAATGGGAAAAAAATTACAGTTTAACAATATGAAACAGTATAGACCAAGAGTAAAATTCAACTTTAAAACTTTTTTTGTAACCCATTCATTTGGTTTTGCTTACTTTTTCACGCTTTCTTGTAATTAATCCGAACTTTAGCATTCTTGAGACCCAACCCCTACGATTACATTATGTGCTTAAGCTGACAGTTTAAAGGTATCATTTGAAACGTTTTTTTATTCTTTTTTAAGTTTGTATGATTATGGAAAGCTTGGCTACTATCGTTTGAAAAGAGCTCCCTCTCTTCTGGTCCCTTTCGGACCTCCTATAAGTTCTTTTCCATTCAGAGATCTTATAAAATATAAGCTCCGAGGGTTAACTGGAGCCAATGATTTTCTATGGTATGCTTTATATGGTACCCATAACAATTCTTTTTATGATGAATTAGCAAATTTCCAGTTGTTTTCTATTACGGAACAAAAGTCGTGTACACTTTAAAAAGATGTATACATCAACAGAACTTGTCAATTTTAGCTTCACTTTTGTTGCGGAATGAACAAATCATTAGTATGGTACTCTTTTCTTTTTCTCCTTGCTATTTTAAAAAATCGGAGACACTGACAAATCTTCTTAACGATCTAATATTCAAACAAGCACTTTTCCTTTCAGACCCAACAGCAGTTGATCACGTCCATCCCCTCATGCAAGTCGTGAATGAAAACAGCTCTTTTACTATATTTTGCAATGCAACCGGAAACCCTCGCCCAAGCATCACATGGAAGAGGATGGGACCCAACAACAAAAGTTTCCCTGTTGGAGAGGTGTTAACTGTTGGACGAGCACAGCTAGAAGACCAAGGCTCTTACACCTGTTTTGCAAACAACGGAATCGGAATTTCATCTACTGCTTCTGTAAATATAGAGGTCAAGCGTAAGTACAGTGCGTAGAAAAGTTGAGTTTGATCAAGTGCGTCGCTCAAGATTAAGTACATTTTTTTATGTATTGGTATTTGTTTTTTTTATTTCTATACTCTGATTTAAATCCTTATATATATAACTCATGTTCTAGTAAATGTTTAGTAATTTTTATTGAAAAATTTGACGTTGATGAAAATACACTTTAGTTTCTTTTAACAGAAATCTGCTCAAAAAATAAAACCAAAAAACAGAAAAACAAATGACAAGTTGGAAGTTGCCAAAGATTGAGCTGTTAAACATTTTCTACCGAGGGCAGTGGCTATTCAACCATTTTCGTAAAACCAAATCTGAATTAATGGACTAAAAAGAGATGTATGTTACTTCGCTAGTTCTAATTGGTGATGGCTTTTTCCTGTAGCACTGCTTGCACCTACATTCTCCGTGCGTCCTCAGAATCAGACGGTGAGGGAAGGTCATAGTGTCAGCATGTCTTGTGATGCGACTGGTAACCCACTTCCAAATATATCCTGGTCAAAGCTTGCGGACAATGGCACTACTTTTGTTGGTGGGAACACACTTGTAATTGTAGCAGCGAACCGAGCGGATGCAGGTGTCTACTCCTGTGTGGCAACAAATGGTATAGGAAGGCCCTCAACTACTGAAGTGTTTTTAAATGTGCAGTGTAAGCATAACTTAATCTCTTGCACAAACAATATAAGCCAGTTTAACAATCATGCGCAGAACGACTTTCTGGCTTCAGCTGGCAGGACCGCAATTTTCAAACATGACAGATTGGGCATAAAATGTTAAAAGATCTAATGACAATCAATAAAACTTCAAAAATGTCACAGAATAAGGTGAACAGGGCTTGTGGCACCAGGAAAATTCATATTTTGCTCTGCGCATGATTGGAAAACTGGCGTATATAAATATACAATTATGAGACAAAGAAGTATTTTAATGAGGTCTGTGACAGCTGTTCAGCAGCGTTTCCTTGCTTTGCCACCATACTACTATTGTAACATACCAAGTATTTATGACAAACCACTAGCTCCAACTTTGGAATACACCCAACCGCCTGCCAATTATGCCCACCTACGAATATATTTAGTTCAAACTGAATCTTACTGGATGGTTTAAGGTTTAAGGTTGAAGGTTATTTATTGACTCGATTATCACACGTACCACCTGCTGTATATCGACCATGTCCTGTAAGCCTCCATTTCCCAATACGCCCCTCCCTCCGGACATTCTAAAACAATAAGCTCCATGTTGTAAGATAACAAGCTTCTGACGGTATTGTTCAAATAGCACTGTGGCTAAGACCTTCAATGAGGAACAGAAACTGGAAATATATAGCCACGTTTTCTGTTACGGAAAAAAAACATGGTGTATAAGAGATTATAAAATTAACGAATCCGACTGCTACAACCTAATTTTATGCTCGAATGCCCAGTTTCTTGGTATCTTGCTTTATTTTGTATGTTCGTTATCAATCCAATTCTTTTCAAGAAAAAAGAGACGTCGGCAAACCTTCATAATTTAATTGTCTGACAAACGCATTTCATTTCAGACCCTCCAGCAGTTGAGCAAGTCAGTCCCCTCAATCAAATTGTGAATGAAAACAGCTCTTTTAGTATTTATTGCAACGCAACCGGAAACCCCCACCCAAGCATCACTTGGAAGAGGATGGGACTCAACAACAAAAGTTTCCTTGTTGGAGAGATGTTTACTGTTGGACGAGCGCAGCTGGAAGACCAGGGAACTTACACCTGTTTTGCAAACAACGGAATCGGGATTTCATCGACAGCTTCTGTAAATGTAGAGGTCAAACGTAAGTACATCTATGGATGTTCAATTTGCTCACGATTTTCTGCACTAATGCTAATGAGCTGACACAGCAAATATCTGTGGGATTGCATTTTCTCATCGATGCTTGTTACTCCATGCAGCCCTGTTTGCACCTATATTCACTGTGCGTCCTCAAAACCAAACGGTGAGGGAAGGTCAGAGTGTTAGCTTGACTTGTAACGCCACTGGTAACCCAGCCCCGAGTATATCCTGGTTCAAGCATGGGAGCAGTGGCGCCACTTTAATCAATGGGAAGAGACTTATAATAGAAGAAACAGACAGAACTGACGCAGGTTTCTACTCCTGTATAGCAACGAATGGTTTTGGAAGACCATCGACGGTTGAAGCGTTCTTAAATGTACAATGTAAGTAAACAAAATACAATAACAACAACAATAATAATAATAATTATTATTATTATTATTATTATTATTATCTTTTTAATTTAAAGATTGAAGTTAAAAACCAATAAACTTGTGGTCCTTTTGTAAATTCGATTGCAACGCAGTCACAATCAAACCAAAAAAAACTCTTGTAAAGGATTTTTTGTCGTGTTTGAAATCTGCCAAACAATGAGACAATAAATCTCATTATCTTAATTATCAACTGATGATAGCTGTTTCTGTGTTACATCTTCGCGATTGTATCTGTCATAATTTCTTACATTTTCTCTATTATCTAAAGCGTAGAGGCAAACCTGAAACCTATAGGACAAACAGTTGAATTACTGTTAGTTGTGTTACTCTTTAAATTTAATTATTTGTTACAGTTATTAAAGAAAACTATCCTGGTGATTGTATTTTTTATAATTGAATTAAGCTCTTATATGTTCTGTCTAATCTTTAGTTGCACCAAGAATCGCTTCTGCTACTTCGAACCAAACAGTCAAGGAGAGTCTAGTTGAACGAAGATTCGATTCTGCTGCCAGGAGCCAGACATTCGACGAGGGCTCAACACTTACACTTCACTGTAATATAACTGGAAACCCTGAACCTATTATCACCTGGCGAAAGGCCGAAGATTCTTCAAGGGTTTTTCCGCAAAAACGACATCTGACGATTTTCAATGTCGAACGTTCAGACGCTGGTTCATACTCCTGCACGGCAACAAACTACCTTGGTAATTCAACTGGAGGTTTCGCTACTGTCATTGTTCATTGTAAGCACTGTAATATAATAATATGCATTCTTTAGTTTTGTTTTAGTTAAAATATATCAAAAGTTATACAGAGTTTATCAATGCATACAAAGGATTGGACTAACGTAGAGAAGTTTTAAGTAATAAATACTTAACTTCTAAAAATAACAACAATAATAATAATAAAAATAGCAAAAATGATGATCGTTATCGTTATTTAAGGAGCAAGGCAGGTAACAGTTGAAAGTTAATGAATTTCAGGCGCATTGAAATATGGAAATCTTTTTGTCAATTATCCGAGATCATTATTGTGAGTTAGTTTTTTTTATATAATGCATGGTCATGGACATGTCTGGCTATTGCGGGGAAAACTTTAAGATCTCTATTCAAGGCACACAAAAACCTAAGCTTGAACAGTTCTAAAATCGGTTATCGATCAGCATTTATAAAGAGTGAATGGATATAGGTTTTTACCAAATAAGCTAATTTTGTGTTAAATCCTTATCAGATAAGCCATATGATACGCAACTTACTCTCAACCTTCCAAGTAACAACGCGGTCGTGGGTGAAAATGTGGTGTTCAATTGTACAACAACAGCAGCTCCACCGGTGATCAGTTATCGCTTCTACCACAACGGAATCATGGTTAACACAAATCCTAAAGGAATATACAATATTTCCGACGTTCAGTTGTCACATTCAGGAATATACACCTGCGCTCCATTTAATCTGCTGGGAGAGGGGCACTCCGCAAGTGTAAGCCTGACGGTATATGATAATGGTGAGTTAGAAACATGCATCGCAAATATTTGTTAAAACGATCAACGATATCAATAAAACTTGACATATCACCAAGTAAGCTTTTATTTGACGAAATAGAAAATGTATATATACAATTTAATAAAGACAAGTCTTACTTGGTTGCAAAGTTTCAACTACAAGAAGTTCTAGTATATGTCTACAGAGGCATTTTGTAGCACACAACATTCGAAATATTACTAAATATGAGCCAACTGGTTTAACATGTAAGAGACAGTGGTACTCATAGAATACAGTTACAGTCAGTAATGCCTTTTAAATACTTGGGACCTAGACACTTTTGAATTATTTGTTAAAAAGTAATTTTAGCTGTTGTCTGCTGCATTTATTGTTTTGATGTTTTAATAAAACATTGAAAATCTGAAGCCATTTTCATTGCAAATTAAACCTACTTTATATTAAGCAATAAAAAGGTTTTGAAAATGGTAATTAGATGCGATTAGAATGCGCCAAACCCTGACTGCGATTATCAGGATCGTTTTTCTGAAATTTATGACCATAACTGTATCGGCAATGGAATATTTTTAATATATGCATGAAATCTGTTCTACTAGCACAGCAGTACAACCTAACGGTCTGCCTTTCTTGATAGAACTTATATAACTTATCCATTGTTTTAAGTAAGTGGCATCAATTAATAATGAAATGTAAAACCACTGTATGTAGAGAATTTACTGGAAATGCGTTTGAACATATAGTATTTGACCTTTTCTTGTTCGTCTTTACATCTAAAACTATGTATTTTATTTATTTCATTTTCTTTTTGAACTGTTAAACTGGCAAGCCTTGTAGACAAATATATACAGGCATGATTTTCAATATGCTTTATTCGTTCACCTTAAGATTTGGCATGATTGTTAATTGATCGAAGATCTTCCAACTACCAGTTGCGATTGTTACAAGAATGATAAAATGACGTCATACTGCAAAAATTCTTGAGTTTCTGATCAAAATGAATTCTATTTTCATATTAGTTTGTTTGCATTTTTCAACTACCTAAAGCAAAATATTGTGCAAATATCTCATCTGAAATGTCAAATGTAAGTAATTCCTATTTTTCAAGAAAATCTGATGTCGTTTTCCACATTTCAGAGGAATTTTTTCAAAATCTAACAAGGATAGCAATTTAAAATTCACTTCAAACAAACGTGTTTATTAATAGGTAAAGCTAATAAAAAAGAGTTAAATCCCTCGACAAAATCGCAAAAATATCTGGGGGAGGGGGTTGACGACCCCCCCCCCCCCCCTTTTTCGGCTTTAAGAAAAAAAGTTTTATTGTCATTGTTGTTGTTGATGATACTAAAATTATCAAGGTTATCAAATAATAATTAATGTGAAATAATGTAATTTTTTTCTCTCAAGCTGTGCCACCTTCAGCCGACATTTATCCCTCCCCCGTCATTGTAAATGAAGGAGACCAAATCGTTTTGAATTGCAACACAAGTGGAAACCCTCGTCCACCCGTACAATGGCGGAGGCTTGGAAGCACTGCTGTGATATCAACCCAAAGTACTTTGTCCTTTAACAGTACGTCGCGCCAAGATGCTGGAACATACGAATGTATAGCGAGAAATGACATTGACAGTCCGGCTAGGGCTATTATAAATGTTACAGTTTTGTGTAAGTGCTTCTTTGTTTTTGGCTAATTGGTAATGATAATTAATCAATGATATTAATAACGATAATGATAACTTTAACAATAGTTGTAGCAATAGTGATATCGATAGCGATAATGATAAAGATAACGAGAACGAAAACGATAACGACAATGACAACAACAACGACAACAATAACGATAACGATAACGACAATGATAATAATAATAATAATGGAGCTGGTAATAGTAATGGTGCAGGTAATTGTAATGGTAATTAATGTGATGATGATAATGTACTTATTGTATTTATTTACGGATTATAAACAATAACAAATATTTTACAATTAATTTTTTTTATAAATTCAACTAAAATTATCTGTATAGTGAATTGTTAAGTAGCAATTTCTTCTTTGTTTAACAGATAAACCTACAGTTCAAGAGAGCAGCAGAAAAGAGGAATCCTGGATTACTGGGAACACCGAGCTACAGTGTGAAATGGAAGGTCAACCACCACCAAGAATAGCATGGTCTCGACTGGGCAAAGAAACTCTTACCGTAAACGGGTCCAGAGTGAAAAGCAGTTTGCATTTCAAGCCTAATAGTCCAGGTGACTTTGGAGAGTATGAGTGTCGAGGAACTAACAGCTTGGGAACCGACACAGTCACGATAACTGTAATTCAGATAGGTAGGTGGAAATTGTTATACTAATCTATTTGAATCTGCCCGTGGTTTGCAATAAATTTAACATGATCTGTTTTTTATTCAATCCGGACCGTGCTTTAGAAAGAAAAATAGAGGTATGGGATGCAATACAATTTTTCTTCAAATTAAGTGGAAATCGACGCATTGGATATCTAGAAAAACTTAAGGTATAAGTAATAATACTGAACATAAAACAAGGACATCAGTCAAAATTCCTTAATGTGTTTACTGCATTTCAGATCATTTTCTTTTCAGGTGTAAATTGACCAATTTAATTAAAAACGACATAACCGGATGTTCACAGAAAAACCATCTTGATCTTCTTACTTGACTTTCAGAACAAGTTTGCTTGTTTTATGAATATATATATGATGTTAACTCTTTGGATGCTTGATGTCTCTGAAGAGAAGTTGATTGGCTATGTGAATAAAGTAATTCAGTGATTGTCCACATCCAGATTTTCTGAGGCGCATAGATCTTCAATGATCCAAAATGTTTGTTGAAAATATATTGAGAAGAGTAATAACGGGTAATTTTTCATTGCATCGTATGGCACTTTTGAGAGTGAAAGGAACTTCCAATAATTATGTTCAGTGTTTGTTATTGTATTTTTATGTCTAGTTCCCCCGGATCCTCCACCATTACTCCGCGTTGAGCCTGAGGAATCAAAAGTGAAGGTCACTTGGAAAGTCCCCAATAATGGCGGAAGATCTGTGTTATCATATTTTGTGCAATTGAAGCAGAACCACAAAGACCAGGACAGATGGCACAACTGTACGACAACGAATACATTCTGCGATGTTGATGGTGTGTCACTCCATCCCATGTTTTCAGTCCGTGTGTCGGCTGCTAATATTATCGGGCAGAGTTCCTTTCAGAAATGTGAGTGTCTTTTCCAATATTCCTTTTCATTTAGTTATGAAAAGTTTTTTTAAAAGTAGACTTTCCTATATATTGAACAAATTTAAACTTTAGCTAAGTTCTTCTACTTACATCTTAATAATTCTGTGTATAATAAGTTACCCTTCACTGTTCGGGAGGGCCTTGTGATATACTACCACATTTGTTATCACTATGCAAGACTGAAGTTGACAGCAATGAGAGACAGAAAACGCTGAAAGGGGAATAGTAAAGGACTTAAATCTTCCGAAGAACGATGAGAAATGAAGTAATGCGAAATGTCTGAAGACAAATTGAGCTAATCAAGTATCTAATGATAAAAAACCTTTTGTGGTCGGATCACTACTTACGGAGCGTGCAGCACGAATCCAAATGCTATCCAAACAAAATATTATTATGTTATTTGCACCAGCGCAATTGTGATATAACGAGCAACTGATCGGCACTGAAAATAAGTTATTTGCGAATACTTTTGCTAGAAAAAGATAATATCTGACTGTCTTCTAAGGTTTGTTTCTGTTGTTGTTGTTTGTGGTTATGTACATAGAAATCTAAGGAGTTAAAATAAGACATTTCTAAGTGTTGCTATTGTGGTTTCTTTCAAAACATAGATTACAAACCTCTTCTTCTATGCTGGCATTACAATAAAATTTTTGTCAAAAAAGATATTAAATTGAAGTGACTGAAGAGTATGGAAAACGTTTTCAAGCCTGCTATTTAAGTGAACAAGCATTCAGGTAGTTTTCTTATTTTAAGTATTATTAACCGAAAAAGCTCAGTATTCTTATCCTAGGCGCCAAAAATGTTCCTTGTTTCGCAATTATTTCAAAAACAAAAAAAAAATCGTAAAACGTCAAGGTTTCATTCTTTTCCTCCTAAACAGTGAACGTAGTTGTTCATGAACTCGAAATTCGACTGCTCGATGCCACGTGGTTCGAAGAGTTTCTGAACATAACCAGCGAAAACTTCATCAACCTGACTACAGAACTTAAAGACGAGGTATGTGAAAAACAACCTTGATGTGTTTTTTGTGTCATCGAACTGTGCTGTTGTTGCACTAAGTTGCGTGCACAGCATAATAACCGCTTCTACAAAAGCCACTCCTATTGCGTTCAATAATGTTAACAATTACAAACATTGTTACAATGTAGCCCAACAAACGTTAGTTAATTTAACCCTAAGTATTAATATACTAATGTTTCACCCTTCTTTAGAGGTCTAAGTTAGTTCGTTCTTATAGGTATAATGCATATAAGTGAGTTAAACATCCAGTCGTAGTGTATCTATGAAATGAGTTGAACTTCTACTGGAAATAAATTCTCAGAAAAAATCTGAGTCACTGACGGGAATAGTTCGTTCTTGTTATTTAGTTAACTAATTACTTGATAAACTTCTTTGTTGTTTTTGTTTTCTTAATAAACTTAATATGTGATAGACTCAATGCAAAGTAGCCTGCACTGCAGATTCTATGTTCCAATCTCTGATGGTTTCTGCTCGGCCGAATTTTAAACTAACGGCCGTTTTAATCGGCTTTACGCAGTCTAAATGCAAAGTTGCTTATTTGCCTTTTTTTAACGTTATTATGATTATTATTATTATTATTGTTATTATTCTTATCATTATTATTACCATTATTCTTATCATTATTCTTATTCTTATTTATATTATTCTTATTCTTATTTTTATATTATTTTTGTTATTATTAACTTTAAACAGTGGCTAAGTTCATGAGCATTATCGAATTTAGACAGTGGCACAAACGAAAATGAATACCATATTTTTACCAGCGAATTAGTCAGGGCAGAAAAACTTAGGGCTGATAGAATGCTGATTTCGAGTACTGAAACAAACAAATGTCATGCTATGTCGTCCAGATATGGAATGCTTACAGGAACGTGACCTACTTGAGAGGAATCAGCGTGACCAAGCTAAGGTAAGCAGAGTTTCAATGAGACACAGGTGCATCATAAACCGCCAGAACTCTCATCGAAACTATGTGCACTTCTTAAGCGAGGTGGTAACCAGTAATGTTTGTCCGCGTAGTACTAACAGATATTAATAGTAATGTAATTGTGATAAGTTGAAGTGCTGTACAAATATCACATATAATACCTTCTGATCAATAGCCCTAGAAAGGAAATCGACCCGCACGGAGAAAGAGAAAAAATCTCTAACCCCGGAGGGGTTCGAACTAACGACCAGGGCCCAGTTGTTCGAAAGCCAATTAACACTAACCCAGGTTAAATATTTAACCAATGTCTGTATTTACTACCTTACAGATTGATTTGATCTGTAATTTTAGGTTTAGCAATTGGGCAGTTTCCAAGAAAAGTTTGAACAGTATTTTATAAGAACTGGAAATATATTCCTTGGTGAAATAATTTCTTTTTGAAATTTGGTCTAACCTAGGGTTAAAGTTAACCACCTTTCGAACAACTGGGCCCAGAAGCTCATATTTGGGATAATTGTATTTACAGATAACGCTTTAACTTACAGTACTACATTTAAATCACTATCTAGTGAGAATCTTAACACGATCCAGTCAATAACCTAAACAGAGTCTCAAAAGAGACACAACTAAAAGATGAAAGTGCAAAACTGATAATAACAAGGTAGAACCAGATTTTGTCGCATTTTCAAAGCTTTTGTTGTATTTAGGAAGGGAAGCGTGATTGCCAATGTCTTGTTGACGCATGACGAAAATTATGTACAGCCGCTTATGCCACTGAAGGAAGAGATAGAAGATGGATATCTTGGAAAGATCAGAGCTGAATTAGTTGTTTCTCAACAGTCAGGTAAATTGTAACTGATTTACGAAACTTACGACGAATCATTTCAGTTTATTTAATGTTTTTGAGAATACGGATAAAATGGCCAAAAAGGGGAGTCAAATTGACGACCCATTCCCCTAAAACTTGAAGCTTTGGAGAAATTAAGATGAAACGTTACATACCTGCTATCCAATAATAAACTCATCTTTTAACGTTAATTGGAGAACGTCATCATTTATAGTTTGCGTAAAACTAATTGTCAAACTTAAAGTTTGATTCAATAAACGGGAATACTTTGTACAAAATTGTTATTATTTTCTATTTTTTATTTTATTTTACTGATTGAGTCTGAAAATGCATGTTTGCTAAAGATATGTATACATATTCATAAACAGTATGCTGGAA
>JANRMR010177492.1:0-12112 GCA_025434825.1 Bergia sp. 'catenularis' | reverse complement strand
GAGTGAGGGCTACAAAATCACCTAAAAACGTTATAAGCCTGGCGTCTAACTAGAAAACCTAACGGTTTATTTAGGCCTTGGGCATCTCCTTCATTATAAAACTATATTTTCGCTACCTGCTTCTTTAGATCTAAACTCATTATAAAAAAAAACATAGTGCCATATATCCAATTTTGTAAATCTATTTTATAGAAGGAAATGCGAATAAAAGTTGTTGTTGTTGTTGTTGACCAATTCTCAAAGACGTTTTTCCCTAACAGTAGCAACATAAAAAAACGCGATGTTCTGACACCATTTAGATGAAGCCATTGTTTATAGTTCATGAAAACTACGCTGCCATTTTCTGTTAAACAGTTCAAACCTCGTACCGTTTTGCTTTCTATTTATTACTTAAAGGTGTTAGAAAATCAGAAGTTTTTTTATGACTATTTTATGATAATGATTTCGAATGAAAATAGTAAAACTCGATAAATTGGAAAATTTAAAATGCGCCCAACATGGCCGATTTGCGTTTGAAATACCTGATTCCATATATACATGATCAGATGAGTATTGCCATAGAAAATACTAGTGAATTCTTCAAGTCTCCAAACTGTTTTACTTTACTTTTTATTAAATACCAAACGGTTTTAGGAAATCTTAGTTTGCTGCTAAAGGTTAAATTATCCTAATCACGAGAAAGTTGCTCAAATGATCCGTGAACGTGAAAACGATTCTCTTCTGACCATTGATTAGAACAATTCTGTTCTGTTAATGAACACAAACATCAATTCGAACATCCGTTATTATTCATATTTTGGTGCTTTTAAGGTGTTTGACAAAAAATGCAACTTAAATTTCTCAAGAAGGTTTTTTGATACTGATTAAACACACCTTCACAACAACGACAAAAAGTGTAACAAATCAGGGTAAACACGCGCTAACACACACAAAAAGTTCACAGTGTTGTCTGAATAAGTGATAAATTAATTGGTTATCCTATCTACACGAATAACATTACAGGCATGCAGACCGTTAGCTCACCTGTACAGTACACCCCATCTCCGGAGTACCCCGTATGACAGGTACAAAAGAAAGAGCCTTTGGTGTTAGTACAGTTGGCATCGTCGTGACAGTTGTGTGCAAGGTGTTTATATCGGTTAGATATCTCTCCCGGAGCGCACTCAACAATATCTGTTGGGATAAACGTGAATCAAAATTTTAAAGCTGTTTTCTCTGAGGCCAGCATATTTAATAACAAAAATTTCATAAAATATCTAATCAGAGCAGCAAACAAGACAATATTAGAGCAAAACTATCGTGGTTATTGCGCATAATTTTGTGTGTAATTATTACGAAATTTTTGTATTGCATAATAAAAACAACAGCAAAAAGGCAGGTTATTTCTCTGGTTTACTGGTAAAACCAACAAAATGTCCACTGTTAAACCACATTCTGGTTTGTTGCAAATGTTTCATTTAGTCCCAGCGATTTCAGTTAAAATAATCTTAATAGTTACATTCACGTATGAATCTGAGCCTTGATTGTTCGTAAATTGCTTTCTATTCGTAACCATGTTTTTTTGCGAATATTTACTCACACGCTAACAAAAGAAAAGTTATTCATCGGTGTATTTTTTTATTCTCCAAAGACAGTAAATTTCGTGTTAGAGTATGACGAAAATATGTACTTTTATGTACTTTTCTAACTTAATTTGAAAAAAAATTATCCGAATTAATTATTTGTAGCAATTATGCAAAATTCAAATCTTGCAATTATCTCTTATCGCATACGGTGCGTCTTTGTGTAGGAGTGTTTACAGTCCACAGCATTGTGGCCCAGATATTATTTGTCTGCCTGGGCTTCGAGCAAGAAAATTTTCCAGTCAGGGGTACGCAAGTGCTGCGAGTGCAGCTAGAATGATTCCTTCTGACTGATTTCCTTCCAAATCGTCAAATTGCTTCCGTATGTAGTTACTGTAGTTGCCACTCGTGTTTTATGCTCAGCGAATAAAATCTTATTGAATCAAAATTTATGCGGTTGGAAAAAAGAAATCCAGCAGTATGTCGCGATCTTAAACATTAAGAGCGCATGAACCTAGGTGCCACAAAACATTTTGCCACAGACCAGCAAACAGAATTTATTATTGCTTACAGCAACGTACGGTAGTGAAAGGAATCACTCAGGATATATATGTTATTATAGATCGGTAATTTAATGTAACAATGCCTCAGATTTCAAAATAAAATAAAAATATTACTTGAACACTATATGGTCCACATACCAATACACGTGACCCCGTCTCCTGAGTATCCCGTATGACAGGTGCAGTAGAACGAGCCCTTAGTGTTGGTACAGTTGGCGTCAGCGTGACAGTTGTGATGATAGTGAGCGTGGTGTGACGCAAGCTTACTTGGTTGGCACTCGTCAATATCTGAAAGAAATAGTCAAGGAAGAAACATTCAGTTACTATGGAATGGTTGTCTTGTTATTAACTTTCAGGCAACATTCGATCCGACGTACCTACACAAGTGATTCCATCTCCTGAGTATCCCGTATAACAGGTACAGTAAAATGATCCCTTAGTGTTGGTACAGTTGGCATCAGCGTGACAGTTGTGGTGATAGTGACTGTGACCCAATGCAAGTGAACTTGAAGCACATTCGTTAATATCTGGAGATAAAGCATTTTCTTCTTTTATTTAAGAAAACTATGTTGAACAGGGTAACTAGCGTTTTAAATATCGTTTTAAGAGGAGATTTTAAAACTATGACTTAAACGACAAGCATGCCAAGCTTAATTTTAAAAACAACTAGGATATTTGGAAAGAATAAGACTCGCCATTCAAATCAGGAGCACAAAAGTATCAGTATAAAAACGTTACCCCAAACAACACAAAATTGATAGATTGGGCTACCAACCCTTACGTCACATCATGTAAAACGAAGTATTTAGTACCGCCTCCGTCGTTTTTCAAAGACACTCATATAAGAAAAGACTAGTTTTGTGGAAACTTCATCTCACCACTTATCAAAACAAACAGTTTTGCAAAATTTCTCACCCGTACACATGACCCCATCTCCAGAATATCCTGTATGACAGGTGCAGTAAAAGGAGCCCTTAGTGTTGGTACAATTGGCATCAGCGTGACAGTTGTGGGTTCCAACCGCACATTCATCAATATCTGTTAATACAAAATGCAACCAAAGAACGTGTTAATATTGGCAAAGGACTCCAGATAGAAAAAACATACCTAATCTAGCGTTTTTTTGCATCCATGGTGCAGTGCAATGGTTTTCGATGGAAGTATTTTGGTAAGCAAACTAGCTGCTCCTCTCTCGATTGTTATTTGTTTGCATTAGAAGTACAGTTTGTAATACTTTTATAGAAGAAAACCTCAATTACCTTGCGCAAAATACAAAAATATAAAATAATAATTGTAAATAAGTGTAATAAAGCACTTCCTATTGCAAAACATCATGGATGAAAAAGGCATTTTCAATTAAGCAGAACTACAAAAAAGTCATTTAATTTGGAGATGGTCAGGAGCTTTACGTGAGGACAGCACACAAATGAATTAGGATGAGATGAATTAGAATAGGCCACACACAAATACACAGAATCAGTATTACTTACAACAATAATAATCTGTTCTTTTCCCTGTATTCTAATAGAACAAAGAGCGTCGAACGGATGCGTAAAGTCATCAAGTTTATTTTTGTTTGTTTGGAAGGAAATCAGAATGAAAAGCCAAATTTTTATGTTGCTGTGGTACAATGAAATGAGAAGAAAGATGTTATAGTTGTACGGTATCACTAAACAAAAACTGACATATCTTATCCTATTTTGGTAAAAAAAACAACTAATCGCTTACAAAAAAAATTAACTGATCACACAGCATTAGGAAGGTGTGGTCATATATAAAAAAGGAAGTGACAAAGTATTGACGAAAGAAAATTACAGCTTCTAACTAGGCCGGAAATCGTTCTTCACTGTCACCTTTCAACCGTATCCCTGGTTGGGAGGCTCAGAGGAATAGTCACACTTGCCCAAGGTGTGTCCTCAGACTATGGAGGGAAGGAGTCGTCTTACTTCTCCTATCATGACCTTCGGCAGGCCGCAGTCATGCCATACCCACACTGAAAACAAGCTACTGACGCGAACAGTACTTGTTGAAGTGCTGACCAGTAATGGAAGTCGTTTCAGTTCAGACGGTTGAAGTAGAAGTGAAGTAACAACACCTTCTTTATTATCTAATACACTTACATCAACAAGGCACTATTTTTCCCACCACAACGCTAGGAATATCCTACTCCTTTCGAGAATTTATTGCTATTATCTTGTCACAACACCTTTGTCAACTTTCAGGAATTGGAAAGAGTCCCAGAAGTAATTATGCAAGTTTATAACTTTTCAATGAAACTATTTGCTGGAGCTAAATGCCATACAGCTTTGTTCATCTGGGAGCGCGCAGCTACTTTGAAAGTAAACGGGGGGAGGGGGGTGGGGGAAGGAACCTGATTAGTGACTCGAGGTGGGAGGGGTTGAAGACACTAGCTGTTTCTATGTAACTTTTTCACAGTAGCTCCTAACCCCTCCGCAACCCGTCGCTGCTCATAATTCCGAGGTTAACCAGACAATACACAAGCACGACTCACCGTTGCACGCAACTCCATCACCAGAATATCCCGTATGACAAGTGCAGTAAAAAGTTCCTTTGTTGTTGGTGCAGTTTGCGTCCGAGTGGCAGTTATGGGCCAGGTGTTTATACTTCGTAGAAATCGTCTTTGGGGTGCATTCATCTATATCTAGAAGAAAGAAAAAGTAAAATACACCTTTTTAGGTTTCATATTATCTTGAACTTTACAAAAACGTACTCGCAATACTGTCGTAACTTACCAACACACGTGACCCCTTCTCCTGAGTATCCCGTATGACAGGTACAGTAGAACGAGCCCTTGGTGTTGGTACAGTTGGCGTCAGCATGGCAGTTGTGATGGTAGTGTTTATGGTGCACTGCCAAGGTTCCACCTGGTACGCATTCGTTGATATCTAAACCAAACCAAGTTAAATACACCTCAGAAGAATGTAAATAAAACAAATATAAACCTTTAGCAACTATGCTTTTGGAACCTGCTTCAGTTTTTCGCTGTCAAAAAATTTATGATCCCATCTAGATTTAGACTTTGATTGTCTCATTCTTTACCCTTTTTTTTTCTCAGGAGCAATGATTCTGCAAACTTTATAGATATAGGGACTTTTGACTATATTTAGATTCTTGAAATTTCCTGATTTTATTGTTAACTTGTCAATTTTTACTGATGGAACTACCCTGAATAAATATAACTCGTTAATATTGATTTTATTACTATTATTTATTACTGTTACTAATACTGAATATTGTTATTATTGTTATTATTATTATCATTACCATGCAATAATCGAGAACACAAAGCGTCATACCAACACACGTGACCCCATCTCCTGAGTACCCCGTATGACAGGTGCAGTAAAACGATCCCTTGGTGTTGGTACAGTTGGCGTCAGCGTGACAGTTGTCATAATAATGCTCATGTTGCTGGGCCAAGGTACCTTTCGTTGAACACTCGTTTATGTCTGAAAGCGTTAAAAGCAACCATACCAATACACCCTAGGATCTCATAAGAATTCAAACAATTTATAAACGTTGCCATAATAGACTAATGGTTCAGTTAATGAGGGTTTATCAGGTCTCACGTGACATTACGTCATACCTTATTCTGATTGGTCGATAGCCATTTGCCTACCAAACGGCTATCGACCAATCAGAATAAGGTATGACGTTATGTCACGTGAGACCTGATAAACCCTCATTATGTAAAAACAAGAAAGTAATCGAAATTTAGCATGGTTTTACATGACAACCATACAACCAGTGTGATTTAATATTGACTGTAGTTAACGCTAATCACAACGACAACGACTACGTTAATAACAGTATACTGGGACACAGATAGTGTAGTTAAATGGACAACATATAATGATCAAATTAATCAAACTATATTTGCCAACATACAAATGACGATAAACGAAATAGATATATTGTATATTGCAAACGTTCTTGTTTTTTATAGGAAGAGAGGTTCAAGTATACGTTTCAACATTGTGGTTTCAATCAAAAGTAAGGTTTTTGTGATTTGTGCACCCAAAACAGCAGGTAAGATTGCAAAAGGATGCGGAATGTTTGAATAAATCTGAAATTGAAAAACTTTCGGTAAGTACAGATTGTTGAGATTATCTATTGTTGAGATTATCTCAACATAGACGTGCCACAAGATTATTATTTTTAAAGCAATATTGAGTTTAAATCAGGGTGCGAATTAAGGGGCTACAAATGACAAAAAAGAAAGATAAAAACTAAGCACCCTACAAATTTCATATTTATATGGAAAGATTCCTATCTCCCAAAGCAAAAGAAGATAGCCAGCAGTTTTAGGTGGCATCGAGCATGCGACAGCGGAATGTTAAGAGCAAGTACGAAAGAGGACCAAAGTGGACCACTGAAAATCGTTTTAACCTGATAAAAAATCAGGCGATTAAGTAACACTAGTTGATGTTGTTGTTGTTGATGATGATGTTGTAAACAAGGTTAATACATTTGGCCACACTTTATTTACAACATATAATGATACTTTTAATGTTTGAAAACTTTGTTCGTCAACTATTTATCTTCTAACTTAAGGAAAATTAACATGTACATCGTGGAGGCAACCTTAGAAGTTGATTGATATAATTAAGCAATCAAGGTGTTTCAAGGCAATAATAGTTTTTTTACCTACTTGATATCATAGTTAATGATTTATCATAGAAAGTAGCACTGTGTTTTATCTACCAAAGAAGTAATGGTTTTGAAGGTCTGAACAAAGACAAACTAAAAATTATAAAGTGTAAAAATAATAACTGGAGGAGTCGTGGTGTTGCTATGCTTAGTCATTAGCATTAGTCCATCGCTTGATAAGGATTGCGGTTTAGAATGGACAGAATAAGTTTAGTGATAATTAAAGAAACATGATATTAAAATAAACGCTTGCTGATTAATTTATTAGCTTTGGTCTTATTAGCAGAGGAGAGGCAAATAAGCTTTTCGTCCCGTCACGAAATCTTGTTTACATCTCGTTTACATCGATCCAAAGTTCACAGATCTTGGTTAAATAAAGGACGACGAGGTCCATATTTTGAAAAGCACCACTTGGCAAAATTAAAGTGAATCGACAATAAATTATAAGATTTTAAAAAATCTGTTGTATCTGATTATTTGCTTTATTTTTAGGTCTTAGTTATGTTAAAACTGTAATTAGATTTATAATTCTGGTTGCACGGTTGTTTTAATTAAATTTTATTGTGGCCGGCACTAAGGATACCACCCTTGTCGATGAATGGATCACCCCTTGTAAACAAAGTCATTTTCTTCCTTTATCTTACTTTATCTTTCTTGCACGTAAACAACCGACATATCTGGAAAGTATCCATTTGTATCAAACCATTTGTTACTATGTTGTATATTCGTTCGAGTCAGATTTAGACAATTGACATGTTTTTTATTTACCAAACTCAAGCATAATACACTTGCATGGTTCTTTGCATTTCTGTTTTCATGTTTTTGATGTGTGGCTTTATAAACAGCCATATGAAGTGATGTGGGCAAATCTTATAAAGATGACCGGTATACAAAATATTCGCTAGAACCAAACCAAATTTTTTTGTGTAACTAACTATAAATTATAGCACGATTCTCTCCTTCCAAAGTCCAATAAAGAGGACAAAGCTTAGTTCATTTTGGTTGGTTGCTGTCACCAGTCATAGATATTGGAACAGCTGCTCTCATTATTAGTAAGCATTGTTTCTCACAAATAATACAAAATAACATGTATTTTTGTAGTTAGATCTAGACTGGAAAGATTTTCCTGAACGGCAGATAAAAAGTTTTTCTAATGTGGGCAAATGCTGTTCAAGTTATTCTTAAAAGTTTTACTTATAAACAAAACGACCAATCAAGAAGAAAAATATATCTCATCAACTTTACTAAAAACACTAAGAAAACACATACGCACTTGTACTAGTAAATTGTTATTTATCTATTTTAAGACAAACAGAACACTGTAGCACAATTTAGGGAATAACTTTATAATAAAGACAGCGAGGCGCTTGCTGGGCTGGCTAACGGACTCGAAGTCCCAACGAAACAAATCCTAAGACTGAACCTTCATAACTTTTGCACGCTTGTTCAGGACTGAAACATTTTTCATGCTTGAAATCTGTACACTCGAATACCTTTTGGACAAGTTATAGAACAAGAGAGAATCACAACCCGGTTGCACAAAATCTTCATTGAATAGATTGTTGCAGAATTTCAATAAAAAATCACAAGTAGCTTAAGTAGGTCGATTTCTATGTAACGCAAACCTCTTCAACAACATCACCAACTAGTTTTACTTACTTTACCCGACCCAGTTCGCTTTTAATCTGGTATAAAACTGTTATCTTTCTTATTCCGTTCACGCATTGACACGAATCCACCCAAAGACTGTGCCGGGCGTTGACTTACTCTCCCATAAAACATCTTTGATCTTCCGATATTAAAATGTTATTGGTTGTTGGTTGCACTAATTGGATAGCCCCTTCTTTATCTCCAAACCACCCGCTGGTACTTTTTTTATTGTTATTGGCCGTTAACTGCTTTTTTACGGGCCGAAATAGTTAGCTTTGTCTCAAGACATTCTACTTTGGCCGTTGGCGTAATTTACTTGAACATATACTCAAGCCGATCTCGAAAATCAATTAGTAATGAAATTTGTGTTCTTTCACTAACGGTTCACTAAAAATATAATGCCTCATATTGATTTTAATATATGGACTGGAAAAACGAAGAAAAACATTTTTTCGGAGGGAACTCTGATGTCGCTTAGGGTCTTAATGTAAGCCAACTTAGAATAACTTCACAAAATAAACGTTTTTTCTTAAATTTAATTAGAAACGGACTGTGGTGTTTGTTTCCTCTGACCCGTTTATTTATGAGAGACATTTGTCTTTTAACTCTGTGGATATACTATTTCGTAATCTGACACTTGATATTTTACGACAAGATGTTTGCTCTTTGTGTTAGACGCAGGAAATTTCTTAGCTTTCCACCATCTTAATACGGTTATTTACTGCTCTTCATTATTAGTTAACCGATCCTCCTAATTATTACTATTGGAGATGTCTGCGAACAGGAAACCCTTTAGTACTTACCCAAACAAAGAACACCATCCCCTGAGTATCCTGTATGACAAGTGCAATAGAACGATCCCTTGGTGTTGGTGCAGTTTGCATCAGAGTGGCAGTTGTGAGCAAGATGTTTATACGCACTTTCAATTTCTCCAGGAAAGCATTCATTGATGTCTATGGCATTCAGAGAAAGCAGAAATGGAACCTTTAATAGTGTCCACTGAGGGTTTCTTTAAGATTGTACCATTGCTTGTACTTGTACCTCTGTTAAATCACACACATGCACTCTGCTGAATTGTCTCTGTAGATCAGTTTGAAAACCGGGGTCTATAACCCGAATGGAGTGGGTTTCAAATTTTACAAAAGTCAGTGATTTTCTAACTGACGCGTAAAGAGCGTTGGTTTCACACGATGAGTGCAATTTAATTATGTATAATTTTTCTGAAGGTAAGGCCTTTTTACATAATACTGACAAACAATGCTCAATATTAACTTTTACATAATGTTATCATTTTTCCTTACTTACCAACACACATGACACCATCTCCTGAGTATCCCGTATGGCAGGTGCAGTAGAATGATCCCTTAGTGTTGGTGCAGTTGGCGTCGGAGTGACAGTTGTGATGGTAGTGGCTGTGACCTGAAGACAGCCCACTCGGAGTGCATTCGTTTACATCTAAAATTAGTTAGCAAGTACCATAATTAAGCCATACAACGATCATTTTTAACAACTTCAAGAGAAAATGATTCAGTCAACTGGAAAACGTACCTATGCACGTGACCCCATCTCCGGAGTATCCCGTATGACAGGTGCAATAGAAAGAGCCCTTGGTGTTGGTACAGTTGGCGTCACCATGACAATTGTGACGATAGTGATTATGCTTAGAAGAAAGCTCACTTATCGAACACTCGTTTATGTCTAGAATTGAGGAAAATTCAAAGAACTTCACTTGTCGAGATCAGGAATTTATCTGAAGCAAAAACTTTTGTATTTCAAGTTGGAATAAATTACTGAACTCAATGAAAATCAATGTATACGCACCAACACAGGTGACTCCATCTCCTGAGTATCCCGTATGACAAGTACAGTAGAATGAGCCCTTCGTGTTGGTACAGTTGGCGTCAGCGTGACAGTTGTGTGTCCCAACCGCACACTCATCAATATCTATTTAAAAAAGTTTATTAAAGGACGAACAGTTGTCTATTTAACAAAAATCGTATTCGTACATAAATAGTCCTAATTATATCTTGATTATCATTATGAGTCAGAAGCTTAAGGGCACTTTTAAGAAATGTAGAACAATCTTTTATAAATTTATGTCACATGTCCTTCGCGTGGACCAGGAGCTTTAAGCGTTATGTCATATATACGGGCTTTCTTACAACAGTGGGGTGTTTTGGTTGCCGTATATACTTACGGCTTTCTTACCATAGGGAGGTGCACTGTTCAAGCCAGCAAGCATTCCCTCCCGACCTACCCTCGCACGTGACTCCGTCGCCTGAATATCCCGTATGGCACGTGCAATAAAACGTTCCTTTGTTGTTGGTGCAGTTGGCGTCAGCGTGACAGTTGTGGGCCAGGTGACTGTATTCGGCTGATATCGTCTCTGTACTACATTCGTCTATGTCTGTAAAAAAAGTTACCGATAACAATTTTGACATGTTTTTCTTATACTTTTCTTTGAAGTGCAAATCATAAAAGACGTAAGTGCTAGTAAATCCTTAACCAAATGATATCGTATGTAATTAAGACGCGAATATGAATTATTCATATAAAGCAAAATTTAAGATTTTGTACTGATGTCCGTTTGATAACAACTTTATATTTTCCTCACCAACACATTTGACACCGTTCCCGGAATATCCCGTATGACAGGTGCAGAAAAACGAACCCTTATTGTTCGTACAGTTTGCATCCACGTGACAGTTGTGGTGATAATGCTGATGTATTGATGAAAAGGCTCCCGCGGGAAGGCACTCGTTTATATCTGAATGCAACAAGAAAGTCGTGTTAAGTTATTTAAGTTCACTAATGATCTTCCATTTAATGTCGATATCCCGATTTTGCTGCGTTTGTTACATTTTGAAGCTAGCAAACAATATCCAGTTTAAGTACCGCGAAAACCATGCATTTTTTAAGAACTTTGTTAAGCAAATAGAAAAACAATTACGTAAAAAATCTGGGATCTCCAAACTCAAAGCCTTCATTTGCAAATCGAAATGATAATCTTAAAGTTTTTCACATAGGTATCAAAAGAGTGTAAAATTAATTTCATGTCCTCTACAAAAAAAATTGACTGATTTTTTATTAAAAGAATCCTTCCATGTGGGAAAAGAAAACCTTAACAGCTAAGGTAAATTTCTCTAAAACACAAAAATGTCTCTTTTTGATATGAACGGTCTGTCACGGACAAAATACAGCAGTCGAATTCATAAAAACTAATCTGGCTTACCAACACACGTGACACCATCTCCGGAGTATCCCGTATGACAGGAGCAGTAAAACGACCCTTTGGTGTTGGTACAGTTAGCGTCGTTGTGACAATTATGGTAGTAGTGTTCATGCCGATTTGCCAACAATCCATTGGAAGAGCATTCGTTTATATCTGGGGAGACGTGTGTTACTTTTTCGTGAAAACGTTACTTTTCTACTGTATTTAAAACTATATGCGTTGTTCATTGATTTAAAGCTATATAGAGTCAAGTAGTTGCAGATTTCAGTAAAATAGAGTAAACCATAAAAGGACTACTAAAGGTTCAAAGGTTTATTTTTTCAACATCATTTTACAAAATATATAGAAACAAAAACCAAAAAGTTCAATATACGTGGTGGGTGCAAGGGTAACAACACCTATAGGGTTAACAGAAGTCCCTTGCACCCAGTGAA
>JANRMR010177470.1:0-12113 GCA_025434825.1 Bergia sp. 'catenularis' | reverse complement strand
TACGCTCCCTCCACCCCCACCCCCCCCCCCCCCCTGGTTGTGCCAGCCAGACATGACATATGATCAGCACCCTAACTTTTGTTTCTGATTATCAACTCAAGAAAAATATGGGACAAAAGACCTCCCTATCGCAGGCTAACCTCCCCTAATATATTATAGTAATAGGAGGAGGTGTAACAACTAACACTTTCTAATATAATAATAATAATAATAATAATAATGAATAATAACAATTATAATAATGATGATGACAACAACAACAATAATAATTAATAATAATAATAATAATGTTATTGACCAATAGTTGGCAGTTTCCATACGAATTAATCAAATGCACATTATATTGATTACAGCAGAAAAATCATAATATAAATATTAAAACTAATACTCGCTTATACCGTTACTCATAATTACTAATAAATAAAAATTGTAGTCTAAAAAGGACTTGTCCAGAACGCTACTCTGTTCTTACCTGGTCTCTGAAAGGCAAACCAAGGAAGGATGGAATATTCCGGGCCCATTTGACGGACATGAACAACAGCCTTGCTGCCGACTCGCACACGGATTCCGGGTTTGAGTAATACATGGGAACAGATATATCGGACTGCAGTCTCATCGGGTTTGGGTCAATACCAAGATCAAACTCGTTCACGGGGACTGGGCACCCCTCCACGCAAGGCTCGGCAGCCAATAGCGTGCTGATGAAACCACTTTGTGAGTGCGCATGTCCAGAAGGAGTCAACTCGATTCTCTCCTGAGCTTCTTTCATCATCTTTTGCTTTCGTAATGTAGAGCTTCTTGGACCGCGTTCATGCTGTACAGCTGAAAAATGTCGAGTCATCAGGAAGTTATTTTGTAGGCTTGATGTGAAAATATCTTTAGAAATTTGGCGTCCAACTTTTAAGGATCATAAGATTGACATAAGGTTATCTAATCCCACGACCGGAGTCATTATCTCTATCTGTGTCTGTCTGTCTGTCTGTCTGTCTGTCTGTCTATCTATCTGTCTCTGTGTTTTTCTGTCTCTCTCTGTCTCTCTCTCTCTGTCTCTTCCTTTCTTCCTTTCTCTCTTTCTCTCTCTGTCTCTGTCTGTCTGTCTGTCTGTCTGTCTGTCTGTCTGTCTCTGTCCATCTCTGTCTCTGTCTCTTTCTCTCTCTCTCTCTCTCTCTCTCTCTCTCTCTCTCTCTCTCCACCTTGTCTCTTGCTCTTCGACGAACTTCACTAACCAATTGTTTTTTCTCCACCATTTTAATTGCATTTGTAAGAACAAGTACGATTCTATTCCGGCAGCCTTTTCCCCTACTCATCTAACTACATATAACATTTTAGCTTTTTCAATCAAGTAGAAACACATTCCCTTCCTTAACGTCCATATATTGAAATTATGTACACCAATTATAATGGGTCTCAAAAACACCTATCAGTCAGTTTATCTCGTATTGATCTTTCCAGTGTCTCTCTATAACAACAGCAGATTTCTAATCTTTTCTAATCTAACTGAATCGAAGATCATTTGCTTATTCACTGCTTAGTGGTTTCGAGTGCACGTGTTGTCTGTTAATAGGATTCTAAATTATGCACGTATACGTAAAAAGGAAGAATTTCTTGGCGAAAGGAAAGCAAAACAATGAATCAGTAGGTTCTCACTTTAAATGTAGGTACTCAAATGTGTATCGACACTGCGAATTAAGCTGAGAAAAGAGTTTTATCACCTACTGAATGTCGATCTAAAACTTGAAGTTCGCCCTTTTTAAATACGAGAAATGAAAAAAAGCAAATCAAGAAAAAATTGGGGGATTTGCCCGAAGGCGGCTGTGACATTCGAATTGCTATTTCCATTTCTGGCATTTTAAAAGGGCTACAGTAACTTCAAGTTTTCTGTCTTAATCTATGATTTTTTGTTTTGTTTGTTATTTTTGTTTTTGTTGATGCTGTTCTAATCTGGCAAAGATGAATAACACACCCCTCACTGGCCCAGTGTATTTAGCCCACGTCTTTGACTGAAATATTAATTCATTGCCTGCCGAGAAATCGTGGAAGATTTCAGGTTATAAAAGCGACTCACAATCTGATTATAAAACTTCCTGCACTTTAAACTATTTAATACTGATGCAATTTGAAAATTTCTCCAATTATTTCAGACTGTTAAAATGCTCAACTTAAGTTCTTTTGAGATGTACCAGATTAAAATCACCCTCATTTCTCAGCTTTTATGCGAATGTGTATTTAATGCAGCCTACGTGAATTGAATATATTACTCAACTCGCCCAGTATGAAGTCGAAAGACTGAAACAAAAATGCTAATAGCCAAATCGAAAATAAAAACCCGTTAAATGTTGGCTGAGGTTTTAGCTCCTTTGTACGAAAAAAAAAATCAGTTTTCAATTACTCCAGAGCATACACTTTTAATTTATTTTACAAGTTCTTTTGTTTGCAAAGGAGCTGACAATCAATATCAAAGTGTGGCACTTTGTCTAATATCGTTTTTCTGTTTCTTTGATGTTTATATTAAGAGGCGATAATTAGCTAATGTTGCTGCGCCTTCACATATACAACTTTTATTAGCCTTTAATATTTTATTTGCTGTTAGTCCTCTCACTGCGGGAGATTTCCTCGCAATATGAGGCCGGTATTAAATGTTTAAAGCGTTTTTGATTTCTATCTCTGTTCTGTGGGAGCCCTTTTTCTCCTAGAAATGGCGGTTTCGAACTATTTTACTGTCTCTGCTGGTCACACTTTTGGCGCTAACGTATATTTTAATTACGAGTATTTGAGTTAGAAAAGAAGGTAAAACAACTTTGTCGATATCGGCATCAAATCCCTTGATCCTTCGAGAGTTTGACCACAGCATAAATTCGACGCTTGTTTTGAGCTAGCAGACGAAAAGCCAAAAAGTTTAATGTCAATAAATTTGAGGCAAAAATTCGGCATTCCATTTGAACGGATTTTTATGGGGCTATAAAAACACCAAATAGCCGTGAAATGATAGATTGCACTTGAATTATTTACTCAATAAGCGTGCTGGGTGGGAAAAAGAGACTGGCCTTGATACAATTTGTGCTCACTCACCAAAAAATATCAGTCTTAGAACACAGACGCACGTCGGGGACGCACCTTTAGTTGGCACCAAAAATATTCAGAAAACTGAAATTGTTAAAAGTTTGATATTTTTGAGTTGTAGATTGAATTAAGAGAAAGATTAATAAACGTGACTTATTTTATTATTTTAACATGTAGACATGTGTTAAAAATTATGCTTCTTCGTCGTTATAGATAACATAAAAGTGCAGAAATTAATTGCGATCTAAATTGTGAAAACTAAGCGGCTCCAACCATAAATTGAACATTAAAAGAGGAAGTGAAATTAAAATGCAGAATCTTAAAAGTAAACCAAGAAAACCTTCAAAAAGATAAAAAAAAAAGCAAAAACCCTTGCATATTAAACAAAGTCAAAGGAACATATATCGCTAAAAAAAATAACATTTTAAATCTAAAGAAAATTAACCCAATTTTTGAAAGAACTTCTATGTTTTGCTAAATGGTATTTTAAAATCTATTTTTTTCTGGATGTCAGCCTCAAAAGGTCTTAAAAAGTGCTCTTAATTCTTTTCATTTTGGGGCTGTCAAACATGCTTGCCTGTATCAGCTCAAAATCTATTCCCATACATGACTTTAATACATTGGTCTATAAGACTTGAGCTGGTTATACCTAAAGAAAATTACCGGCTGTGTATTTTCTAGAATCGCATGTTTACCATTGATTCAAGTGTGAATTCGCGCCGCTCTCTCACGATATCTATAGTAGCGGTTCTCGATTCCATTTTCGAATCTTTAAAAATAAACTTTTATTTTCTCAGTATTAGCCTGAGAATGTTTTAAATTTTGGCAGTTTTTCACCCTCTTACAGAAAAAACGTAACCTGCAAATCTCAAACTAAACGCAATATGTTAATTGAAAATATTATTTTAAAAGTCACAGCTTGCCAATGTCTACTGGTGATCTTATTTTTCCTAAAGCATCGATTTATTCCGTATTAGAACTAGCTAGAAATGTCATTGAATGAAACAAAATTACCAACTCCTGTTTTTCATTTTATTAACAAATTTTGGATCATTAAGCTAGCTAATATTTTGCAAAAACTACTTGAAGCAGGAACTTTTTAGCGTCAAAAAATACTTTGATATGAAGTTACTGCACTCGGTTAAGTTTGTCGTTTGTGCCTTCGTTTAAAGTCAAAATTTATTTTCTTGTTGTAGCAAAACATTGCTTGTGCCAACCCTTCGTTAGTTTTAAGCAACTAAAATTTACTTTTTGATACGACATCATACGAAACAAATGACTTTAATAAACCACATTTGGCGTACAGTAATCAGAAAACCAAGAAAACCTTTGGGAGTTTTCTCTCTTTTCCGTTTATCAGCAATGCCAACTACTTCACAATATTCTCAAGTAATAAGGCCATAAAACAAATTATAAACATTACTGATTTCTGGTGTTTATGTTGAAAACGATTATGCTAAAAAGTTGACTCGGTTTTGAAGTAAAAAGAGATGTTAGACACGCTGCTATGTAGCTTGAGGGTCACTTGTTCAGTTGAAAAGCTGATAACTTTTTAATTTTAACTCCATGAATGCCAAGAAAGCTATTTTTCTGTACGGATCACACAACGTTAATAAGCGCGCGGACTCTTGCTATAAATGCTGACTTTCGTCAACTCGTGCCTGCGATTTTGTCAAACATTGGCGTAGAAAGAAGACTAAAAATACTCAAAGCAGAAAGTTTGGGTAACGAGTTTTGAAACTTCTTGGCTTTTAAAAATGTCTATAAAAGGGAAGAACACACCCAATCCCTGCATGGCTAAAGCAGAAAATAAATGTAAAAATGCTTATCCGCGACACCAAAATCTTAGAGTGTGTCTATTTCAAATGTTGTCTTAAGGGGTTTGCGATTAGAATTAAAGAACAGATTCATGGAGATGTTAATAAGCAGTTAAAACATAAAAGCTTGGTTTTGAGTGTGTGCGTATTACATTAGAACTTTAAAAAATATGACTAAAGTTGCGATTGTTCGGAAATTTTTCGCTTCCATCGCGATTTTTTTCCCCTTCGCAGTGAAATTTTATTGCAGCGTTTGATATTTATTATGCACAATCCATGCACATACTCTCTCGCCCAATGAGTTTTTAAACGTGATACTCCGCAGACGGCGCTCGAAGATAAATCTTTCAGAAAAAGTGATTGATATCTTTCAAAATATTGTTTTTGGCTCGTTTGGCGAATTTCATGGCTTTCGTTCAATTAGAAAATGGATTTTTATTTATTTGATTTTTTTAAAAAAGATTAGCAAGTGGAGGTTTTCGTTTAATGACAGCTATTCTCTATGTTCTTTATCAATTTATCTTTGTTTTGGATCGCTAATGAGCTCAAAAACTTTGTTATGTATCAGCGAAAGAAATTAATCAAGCATTGACAAAATAAGCTTCTGAAATGAAGTTGACGAATCAATTGAAGAACAGTTTATAAAATGTCTGCCAATTTCTTTAAACATAAAGAAGAACAGAGCTGTTTAGCGAGAACTGCATTGTAAAAGTCAGAATCACGAAAGTCGTTTGCCTAAAGAACGCCTCACGTTTCTTAGGAGAGGCGGGAGATAACCCGAAAGGTTTCATCAGAACTGAAGCAGTGACGAAAGAAAACTGTGTGTATTTTATTGTTGATTCATTTATAATATCCGTCTGTATAAAATAAACAGAAAGAAAAACTCCGGATAGAAGTTATCAAGTCAAAAGCTTCTTGAACCCCGAACGTGGGACTTGAGAGTAATTTGAATCTTAACTTTCTTTCATTTTTGTTGGCCATTAACGTGTCCGTGTTTCGAAGTATGAAGGCACTTCTTCTTTCCAGATTCAAACCAAATTTCTTTGGTATGCTCGGAAAATACCCAAATTTTATGTCAAATTTGTGCGACTTTGCATTCGTTTAGCACCGCCTCGGAAATTAACTGCTACAAACTCGGGAAATTTCAAAGATAAAGGTGCTAATTGATCAGAAACGTGCCTGTGTAAATATACTTTCATTACCCGGGTAGCTAGACTTACTCCGACACTCTTGATTTTACAAATACAAGCCAGGCAATATTTAGAAAGCTTGCACCTTGAATATCAGTCACATAATATGGTATTAATAATTCAGAAAACAGCCACAAGCCGAAATCATTCTACACAATGAGCTTTTCCAGATGTTTAATCCAAAAAAAATCTCATAAACAATGAAAACTGAAGTTCTTTTTCTTTGATTCTTCGCTTTGCAATCCTCAAGGATTTTAAAAACTCAAATGGGTGAAAGATTTCGTTGCTTTTTTAGTACGTCTTGATGGAAATAGTTTCATCTTTCCTTTAAACTTTTTAGGATTTGGAATGAAAGCATAGCGATAATTACACACGTATCTCCAAACTAGAATATTCTTTAAATCCGTTCAGCTAAATTTGATAGTAAAATTGTGTAGCCAAAAGAAAAAAAAACGGTTGAATAGCAAGGAAATTACTTTTCTGGTCGTGTTACCTTTTCTTGTTTTGTACGGCTTTGTGAATTAGTAGCGGAAGAGAAATTTTCGGTAATTTCTTGCTTTTTGTTCAGTAACCGACATTGATTTTTAAAGATCAAAGGATTTTCATTGTTGGCAGGCACCTCAGAGAACACAACCAGAATTTTGCATTGACAAATTGTTTACTGTGTTTTTCACTTTCTAGCGGAATTTATCGATTTCTAATTTTATTTTTTGCCCTGTTTTCACTGTGCTATGCAAATATGCAAGCATTTATCTGAGTACACCTATAGAATAGAGTGCATCAAAGTTTCATCGTTATGGCGCAAAAGGTGGCTTCAAAAACCGAGAAATTGACGGCGGAAATACTTGACAATTGATCAATTCAAAGGACCCGTTTGGGTAGTGGTTGCCATCAAATGAAGTCTGAATACTTTGATTTTTGAATTAACTTGAGACTGAATCACAGTCCAAGATTGTGGGCAAAACTTTAAAGGAATGGCTTTCAATGACTTTTCTATGCTTTGCCGCCTTAGATTTTTTTCTCTTCAAACCGTAGCTGTTACCCATATAGATCAAGTTCTTAAATCCCTGTTTCACTTCTTTCAAGAACAAAGACACACAGATATTATAAATGAAATAATTCTTTGTAGAGACGATTTTATCGTTTGAAGGCGTGTCTTCATCTTGGAAAGCATTTCAGTTTAAAAGCCAGTACTTTACTATGACAAAGTTAGGACATTAGAAAACTTGCCTCTCACAAAGGCTCAATGTTTACTAGATTGAATTCCAAGGGAGATATATCAACCGCGACATACTAGTCTTCAAATCTTTCAAATAACAAATAATATTGCAAAATAGGCATATTCCATTTCTTATTTTCTTGTATACTTTTATCGATAAGAAAATCGCCAGTTTTAAAACAGGCCCGCAACAGGTTTTTCAAACTGTAGAGTCCTTTTGGGTGGTCAGAGTTACATGCTTGCAAGATCATACTGGCTGCTTTTCCATCTCGGGGTGTTAATATGACATATAAATAAGCAAATAAAATAAATTATGTTGACTTTAAGAATACAAGCATACAGCTAGGTGTTTACTTTACAGATGAATTGATCCAACAATTAACAGAGAATCAAATATCCAACTTATCCGAAATAAATAGAAGAATTCAAAACGGTTTAAGTAGAACTTCTATTTCAAGTGTGTGTGTGTGTGTGTGTGTGTGTGTGTGTGTTTAGTTGGGCTCCTTCAATCTTGAGATTTGCGCCGGTAGAACAGAACGGGCAGAGTTAAACTTTTAGTTTGAATTATGTCTCAATTTTTTTAAGTGGCCTCATTTCAGCAATTGATAACTGTGAATTAAATACGTCCTTTCAGAAATAGAAATGCAAAGTTAACCTACCATCCTTGTTCATGCTGGCGTCAAAGCACCTCTTCAAGCGACAGGAACGGCATTGGTTTCTATGGACCTTGTCGACCGGACATTTTCCTTTCCCGTTCGTGGCACGGCAAGTGTAGGCTCTGTTTCGCCTAATGCTTCGTTTAAAAAACCCGCTACACCCATCACACGCGTAAATTCCATAGTGTTTCCCTGAAGACCGATCCCCGCACACATTACACGGAATATCTAACAAACGGCCTATGAGAAGGAAAAGTCAAATCTAAGTTAAGGTTTTCAAAACTGGTCAAAAATTCAATATCGACAACAAATATAGTACCACTTGGTTTTTTATCGTCCTTGTCCGCAAGATCATCAACATGAATTTCAGTGTTCATGATTTTCACGTGCTCAGTGTCGATGTTATAGTGTTTAATGAGAAGACTGGTCTTCCTTAAAATTCTCCAGCTTACAAATAGATTAAAGCAAATGTCAGGAAGCCTTGTTTCTTATATAACTCCGAAGTGATTGGTTCTTTCGTTTTCATTACAGTTAAAGATATATTTTTCCAAAGGCAAGTATAACGATTTAACCCCCTCATCTGATTCGCCGAGATTTGTTCTCTTTGTCTTGACAAATTCTTTGGGCATTCTATTGACAATGTAGCCACAAGAAGGCCATAAAGAAATTGAGCATGAAATAAATGATTGAATGAACTCAAAACCAATCTATTCAGTTTAATAGCTAGAGGTAGTTCTTTTTTTTATCGAGACGTTTTAACCCTTCAGGAAAAAATTATGAAACAAAACACTTAACTTTAGCTGACTTTCTTGGCATAATGTTTGGGTCTGATAAAATATTGAAACAGCAGTTGCGTGTGAATTATTAAAAAACCGTATCATGTTAAAGTATAAATTTTCAAGTTATCAAAGGTATGAAATTAGCGGGAGATCGTCTGGGGGTAAGAAATATTTTTATAAGGGCGTTGTGTAATTTTCTTAAAAACTTAAAGTAATGCTAATGTCATTAAATTATACGATTTTCGCCAGCACTAAGGCAATGTTGGTTTGACACTTCGGTGAAAAAAAGCGACGCAAATGGCAGAAAATTCATAAGTCTTGAAAAACATCAAGGACAAGGAAAGATATAAATAAATTGGATGGAAGGTGACACTTAGCTTTGCTGAGCCAATCATAAACAGAGTATTTACTGATTGGCACGTGGACCATTGATGCAGAACAAAATGGGACGTTACTGGTCGCACATTAATGGCTTTTTTATTACGCACCTGCCGGGAAATAAGATGAAATAATCCCCGATCACCTGGTCTTACAGCGAGATATCAGCACCTGTATTGAGCACAGCGAAAGCGAAAATGTTTCCTTAATTATGAGGAAGTTTTAAACCGTGAATTTTTCAAAAATTTCAAGGTTAATAGTTGATATCCTAGCTTATTTAACGCTGTGGAACGTTTTGTTGACTTTAGAAATGGGCCGAAGTTAACTTTTTTGCGATTGAGTTGGTTTAGAGATCTTTTTATCTGTTGAATTAGTGGGTTTTAACTTCAGTATTGTAGTATTCAAAGTAATTGGCAATGGAGAAGAATTGAGCGTGTGCCAGTAATTAACACTTGAGTACACAGACTCCCAAACAAGCCGTAGCTCTAAATTAGAGCACAATTACATCAAATGAGACCAGCAAAATCGGAAGTAATTATGCATAAAAAGCATTTCTCAGACGTTTGTTTTTTCTCTTTATACAATTACCATTGGCAGATTTTACGCGCGGAAAGTTTCAGATCGCCGATTCCAAGTCCCTCGAGCAATGAATCTTCCAGGTAATGAAAAGAAAATACTTAATCCGGAACTGAAACTATACGAATTGGAAATACTTAAAAATTCCTCTTTCTCAGTGGGACGGTCGTGGTATACTTTATTCGACAGAGTAAAGATTTATTTTTAATATGATAAAACAAAGGATCCGCAGCCAGTTTAAATGATGACTATAATAAATAAAACTGCTAGATTCAAAAAGTAAATTAGAATTTTGAAAATTGACAAATTTCATGTGCAAACGACGCATATATATGTGTATATATATATATATTTGTATTTGTCTCCTCAATTACCGTAATTTCGAAAGCTTCAGAAGATAGCTCTTACTTTTGAACAGCTCGAGGCTAAGTTTAACTATAACACGCACAGAAAATCTTAGTTAACGATCAGAAAAAATCAACAAATATTGCAAGCCAGAAATTACCACAATACAATAACTAACATCATCTTGCCTAACAAGTATTGAACAAGCATTTTACATAAACTTTTAAATATGTGCACCCCAAAAATACTTGGGTGGGATTACGATGAAAGAAGGTCAGTCATTTTGGGGCTTTATTAGTCTATACAAGCATCGTATTTCAGAGAATAGATCAGCGAGGGAATTTCAGACTACGAGAAAAAAAGCGATGTATTTCTTTTTAAAGGCCCGTTTACACTTTTTGTTGCAATTTCCATTGCAATTTTCCTCAAGTTTCAAGTTTCGAGATTGTTCGAAACATTGCAAGTTTTCTGGCACTCAATTTCATTGAAATTACAGGTGGTTTACACGCACTTTTTGAAGTAACAGCGCGAGTGCGAGAAAAAGTGCAATGGAAATCGCGACGAAAATTGCACCAAAAAATTGCTAGTCTAAACTGGCCTTAAAGCAGCATTTGGATCAATATTTGTTTCAAGATAAGGGAAATCTTTACGAAAACAAGTTTTAATCGAATTTTGCGCCTCAAGGAGTTTAACATTTTCTTTGACTTTTCATTTTGTGTGAAATACTGCACTAATGGTTGTATAATCAACGAGCTAGTATGACACTACAGCCAATCGAACTTTTAATCTTGGCGATAGAAAGTTGTTTACTTTACGTGAAAGACTTAAAAGCTATGCGTAGATAAAATCGTGACTTTTTCGCTCTGTTTGAAAAAAGAATGCTTACAAAACTAGCGCCGAAGGCCAACTCCCTCAAATCGCGAAAAGCCAACATGGCGTCATTCTTATCACAAACGATGGCAGCTAGACTTTATGACAACGGTCCATAAAAGCTTTTACAAATTGCTTCCAACTGTTTTAAAATCATCTTCAAGAAAATAATAAATAAGTTGGTAGTAGCCCTGCTAACAACGCCCAATTTAAACTCTGAAAGAAAATTTTTCTTGACCACCGCGGTGTCATTCAACAATCCTGTAATACAATGCAGACTTAAAATGGATAAAATCATATTTTTAAACCCCCCACACCGTCCTAATAGTTTAACTGCATTTTTTTTTCGCATATTATACGCACGATGACTTTCTAGAAAGCGGTCGCTCTTTATGAATCAGAAGTCGAAAACTCGTTATGAAGTTTACGTTCACAATTTTAGAAGCAGAGTCTATATTACACTTTATGGCCAATATTGATACAAACAGCAAAATTAGTTTAAATGTCGGTTTATAAATTACGCACGATTCTGGCCATTTTCATAGAAGGGTTCCTTTCGGATCGATAAAGAGGATTTAACAGCTTTTCTAATGGCGTAACCTGTCTATTTAATTTGTTCGTTTACAATTTTTCTTCACTTATTTAAACCCAGAGGCGATGGCAAAATGAAGAATCCCTGCCGAGACCAGAGTAAAAAAAATAACTCATCACTGTTGTTTTTTTCAATGCCCCAAATGATATAAAATTGCATCAAATAACAGACAACAGTTATATAATTTTCCAACTCTTATATCTGTCAACACAATCTGAACTTTATACAGTAACCTTGATTGTATATAGAGTAACCTTATTTTCAGTTTATATCTGAATCCAAAACTGACAGGAGAACTGATTTCCTTGCTGCGTGTCCAGACAATCTTCCTGCACGTTTCAATTAATTCTTTTTCAACAACCGGGAGGAAAAAAAGACACAGCAGTAAATCTAAGACCGAAAGACCAAAAAACGTTGAAGGAAAAAAATGTTGACAGTCATCTCAAGAGGTCAACGATTTCAGCCTTTGACTTTGTAATTTCAACAGTATTTATGCGGCGTTCTACAAAAGTATGTCATTAAAACAGAGAAAAATATAAACATTGTAACGCTTGAAATTAACACTCGTACTTGTTGATAGTTTTGCAAAAAGTTATTGAATCCAGTTTCTTGTTGTGCAAACTGCTTTTTT
>JANRMR010177459.1:0-12115 GCA_025434825.1 Bergia sp. 'catenularis' | reverse complement strand
CTCCCTCCCTCTCCTTCTCCCCCTTACCCCCTCTCCCCTCCTTTTTTGCGCTTTTTCCAAGGGCTTGTTTTACTTTGGCTACTCTCCTCAGTCCCCTACCCTCCAACCCAATTCAGAAGTTAAAACTCAGATTCTTGTTGATGGAAGCATTTTTAATTAAGTTAGAAAATAGATACTGCCATTATAACGTACACATGAATGATAATCGATCCGTTTTATCTCACGAAACGAAAACAACAGCTCTTTATTCTAAGTTTTTAACAAATTTAAGAAAACAACAACATGGCACCCCTAGAAATTAGAAAGCTCAAGTTGTACTACATTAATGACGTGATGCGTTAAGAACACTATTATAATATTTTCCCTCTACCATTAATTTATATCGCTTAATGCTTCAGGTTTCTTTTCTTTTCATGTGTTTTTCGCTTTCCTGTACTAATGAACCTGATAAAAGATGATAGTCGTATTTCATGGTGGACTGCCATCACTGAAGGGATGGCCGATGTTCCAACAACCTCTTAGTATATTAATCCTTGTACTCTCCTATGTTCCAACAACATCTTAGTATATTAATCCTTGTACTCTTACCATAACCGCCATGGCAACTTGAGAGAGTCTCAAATACACTCTGGTTTAGAATTCAAATGCTTTGCCCTGCATTTTTGCCCATATTTGGGAAAATATTGCCAAACTACATTTGTTTACATTTGCGTATTATTGTCACACTAAATTGCCTGATGCTATTTGAAGAAATGCGCGCGCTATACTACTTGATTCATTGTTTTCTGTTTACATTTTACATTAAGAAACAACCTAATTTTAGTTCCAACAAAGCCCAGTATAAAGTTATTCCAGATTTTTATGTCAATAACTAGATAATTTTCCAAGTCAAGTGATTCATACGGCCGATAGTTATCTTCGGTTTTAGTAGTGTTAAGCGGACAGGACTGGCCTTCAACAGAAGCTGTTACTCGTTTGTACCACTGAGTCGACTGGAGCAAGTCAAATAAAGTGTGTTTCATAAAAACACAACACAATGATCCGTCTGGGTCATTTCTAACTTGCTGTTTTTGATTACGAGTCAGATGCACTAACTGCTCGTGGACGACGCCACCGACCATTGCTCTTTAGATTAATGGTAATTCTAGCGTTTGATTCTTTTAAAATTGCTTTTATTTCTATATATAATACATTTTAAATAAAATAACTTATTTTATGTAAAGTTTGTGATCGAAATTTGAAGTATACTGATGCTGCGTTCCATGTAATAGAGGAAATTACCTGGAGAGAAAACACCTTTTGCGCATATTTTAGGATTGTGTTGCTAATTTAGTAGGGGTTTATTTGTACATACAAGTTATAGATAGCAAGTGAACGAACAAACAGTGGCTAAAGCACATTACGTCACAGCATATTTACAAAGTTACAAGAAGGTATTTTTCTACCAAGTTGTCTATTTTTCATTCCACTAGCTGCATCGTAAATGTAATAAATCCAAAGCTGAAACTTTAAATTTAATTGATAAAACAAACACATGGCATGCCAAACATATGTAATTTTCAAGCTTCGTGACTGATTTATGTAATACGTACAATGAAAAGAAGACTTTTGAAAAACAAATAAAGCTTGTTTGGATGATTTAGTGAGATCTTACTACAACCAAAGTATCTAGATCTGTAAGCATTCTTGATTATTAAGCTTTGCAAGTTTGGTAGTTTGGATAATCGCTGTGATAATAAACAGTTATTGCCCAATGTGTAGGTGAATATCATATGTTTGGTATCGACACTACCATAATAATTGTTTGAATGTAAAACAAACCAGTAAGCAATGAAATTTTCCAAAACAAAATAAACAAAGAAAAGTGACTTCAAATTTGAAGTACATTCTTTCGTGTACGTGCTCACTCACGCGTGAGATAAATAGCAAGGGACATTGGTGTCTAGATAACCAATCAGAGCGCTGGAAAAGTGCTGCTAGTTGTTTCTTTATATAATTAAAAAAGTGGAGATAGAAGTTTGCTTTGTGCTGATTCTGTTTAAAACCGTGGGCAATAAAAATAGATCTCTCTTAGGAGTGGAGAGTAATTTACTGCACTTCGCCCGTAGAAACTTGAATTATGTAAGCCCGCTCAAAATATTTGAATTCTGTTGTTACTGAGGTCGGATACTACGATGTAACCGCTGTTCGGCATGATTGCAACACTTTCTGGGAACGATAGTTGCCCGTCACCATTACCCTCGGTACCAATCTCCTTGACAAACTTGCCTTCAGCGGTCAAAACCTGTAGTCGGTGATTTCCCATGTCAGCTACAACAACATTACCGGCAATGTCTAGTGCCAACCCCCTGGGATGCGTGAACTGCCCGTCTGCACTGCCCTGTCCTCCAAAGAGCCTCGCGAATTTGCCGTGTTTGTCAAAAACCTGGATTCTGTGATTTTTTGAGTCGGATACAAAGATCGTATCGTCTTCTGTGTTGACTAGAATGTAACAGGGGGAGTTAAACTGGCCCACTCTCTCACCAAAGGAACCAAATTTCCCAGTGAATTTCCCGTCTTGACTAAATATTTGGACTCTGTTGTTTTCCATGTCGGCAACCAAAATTTCGTTTTTCCTAGAAACAGCAAGCCCCCATGGAGACTTGAAATACCCGTTTCCAACCCCCTCACGGCCAAACTTTCCAATGAAGCCGCCGCTCCGACTAAACACCTGGATCCTGTTGTTACCGTTGTCACAGACAATGACTCTGTTGTTGTAGTCGACAATGACATCTGTAGGACAGTTGAACTCTCCCTTGCGGTCGCCATGGCTACCGAACTGGCCGACATACTCCCCTCTAGGACCAAATATCTACGAGAAGAAACACACCAACCCATATCTTTAAATAGTGTCTCTTGGTCTTTGCCTGTCTGTTTAACAGTTTGTCAGTCGATTGGTCTTCTTATCTTTTAACCTTCCTATCTATCTGAAATATCAGGCTAACAAAACTATCATGTTTCATAATCAAGGTCTCAGTAGTAGTCTTGAGTAGCCGCGAATTACTTTTTGATTTATTTAATGCTCGTAAGATTGTGTGTCTGTTTAACTAAGTCGTACTGTTGTAATTCTGTAGGATAGAATATCTGTCTTACGCTTTCGATTTAGCGGGTCTGACCAGCCTGAAAGATTCCAGTCACTGATAACATGGAATGTTGGAACATAAAGCGCAGGTGCATTTTTCAACTCAACAATTAAATTAATTCATACAATTGTAACTGCCTTAACGGGGATTCTCAGTGGATCAGATCAATAAAAGAGTTAATTTTGCCAAAGCCAGTTACGATAGTTGTCCTGTTACTCGATACAAGGAAGGCACTCTAACAAAGACCGAAGACACGTTGCTTACAACTCCCCAGGGGGAATTTCATAACCTTTTGGATTTGGACACGTGACCGCAAGCTCGGAGAAAAATAAATTGCACGATTGCATAAATTTTAATAATCCCATTGATGATCAGTTGCTGTTTTAGTATTTGCTTTCGAGAAATTATTTGTTGTTTTCGTTACAATTCAAATGTACTTCCAAGATGGCCTTAAAATTAAGGGTGTTCTTCCATTTTTGTAAATTTTTGTTTCCTTTAACAACAGTCATATAGATCGTTGGTTAACAACAATTTCTAATTGCAGAAAATCACATGAGCATATAGACGCGTATTTGCATAGATACACAGTGTGTGTGTGTGTGTGCTGTACAGATGGGAGAACAATGGATTTGTGATCAGAGCACATGAAATGCAGAAGTCGGCCGAGTTCCTTCGCTCATGCATGGTTTGTGCACTTTCTTATTATTCGGATTTAGTTATCAAGGCAAAAGGACGTATTCTATAATCTGTGAGTCTCACACAAAACAATTCATGAGACAGTTCACGTGTTTACCTGTATGCGATGGTTGTAGCTATCGGCGACGTAGATATGTCCCTCACAATCAACCGACACTCCGAATGGGGACTTGAATTCTCGCCTCTTGCTGCCATACTGTCCGAACTTCATGAGGGAGGGCCCAACCTCCTTGTATTCACGCCTGTTGATCACGAGCACGGTGAAGGGACTGTCCTTGATGGGCTTGTCCTGTATTGACACGGACACATTGTGCTTCCCGTTTATCTCCGGTGTATAGTACACAGTGTATTTGCCATTACCTTTGGAGTGAACAAGTGGATTGCACCGTTCATCAGCAATAGTTGATGAAAACTGAATGGACGTTTTAGCTTTTTCAGTTTTTGACATTTTTGGCAGCTTAAGCTAGTAAAGAAACAGGTATTAAATGACCAATCAAATTACTCTGCAGGTTTATCATGGATAAGACATACTTGTTTTGGTATACAGATATCTAAGCAATATTTATTCGACTTACCGGTATATAAGTTTTCAACTGTCTACAACGTAAGGGAAGAAAGAATGTTGAACGTCACACATACAAAGTCAGCAAGGACAACTGGTTGTCGTTACATTAAACATCTTGTGGCAACCTCATATAACATTTTATCAGAAAATAATACTTGCCATTAGGGTTTTGGACTTTTATGTATTTATCTCCTGTATTTGTAGAACCTTTTTCATTTATATATGTTTGTTTAATAATTTACTATTTGTAGTTTTTCATTCTATTTCTACTTTTTGTATATCAAATATAGCATCCGGCATGCTATAAAGAAATCCGAAGTTAAACAAAGTCTATGATACCCAACAAGGCAGCTCAGTAACTAATAATGAGTTTGAAAATTAGAGTAACAAAATATAATCCGGCCATCTTTGAGTATCGTATCATTTATTCTTCTGTGACGCTCTATCTACGAGTTTAACGTACTATCTACCCATTTTTCCTTCCTTCCTTCCAACCATTCTTTTTTATTGAGCTCAAGAAGAAGACAGCCTATGGCATATTCAAGGTACTTCGCACAGTTCAATCAACCTCACTAAACACAAAAAAAATGCATAAAGCATTTAGAATTTGTAACAAGCGGCAGCATATTTGTTGAAAATTTTGAAAATCAAATCCTCTAAACCCGTTCTGAGCCCCCTCACTTAAATTCTGGATCTGCCCCAGACAGAGACCTGTTCGTCCGTCAATATATTTAAACCATTCACTATCGATCCAGCCAGCTAACCATTCAGCCATTTGCTCCTTCATCTGTTTATATCACCATCAATCTATTTCTACAACATGTATTTTTTTCATTCAACGTAACTTCGTATTGTGAGGCTATCCATAGCTATCCCTCCCCTTATTACCTTCATCATCAATCCTGGAGGGCAATTTAGACCCGTCCGGCTGGGTAATATCCACCACTACGCGGTCTCCGCCCTTGCAGCGCTCGCCGTGGCGGTCCTTAGTCACCAGGTTGAAATGTGCTTCAATCTTCACTCGGCCCGTATGGATACCGTCGCCACTGGCGTACGATATCGAGGCAAACGTGCTGCTGGCTCGAATCTCGCCCAAGGACTCCACCACTCTCTTTGTGCTGCTCGGTTCGCAGACGTATTGTATCGTGTCATCTTCTTCGGGTTCAAACTTCACCTGAGACAAACCATTTGCTGCCGTCACAAAATTGATACAGACAACTCAATGTAGCTGGTAAATAGCGGAAATAGATAAATGGTATAAAAGCGTTTAGGAAAGTACTTCTTAGATTTGTTTAAAACATTCTTTCTAAAAACTTATAGAACGACGTTTCGACGTCTTCATGGCATCATTGTCAAGTCCAAGTACCGGTGATTTTAAATTCAAACATAAATACAGAATAGTAAATTAATTTTTAAAAATGCGTTGGGAATCGGTGGCAGGCGATGGTATTATGTAAACAGTTTCGCGCGTTTCGAGTCAGATTGGGTGTTGAGTTTGGGTTTCAGTAACTTAATGAAAAACATCTCATAAATTAGGCAGTCAAACTTGGTCTTGCATGTGCGGAGAATTGTGAACTGTTCTTCCAAGGTGTCAGTCGGAGCACTGTGTTCGCCAATAACTGATCTCTTGTGTTCAGACAGGCATTGGTGTAGGTGTTGGCGTGTATAACCAAAGTAATCTGCATCGCACAGATCACATTTAAAGTGGTATACCACGCACTGTTGACTCACAATTTTCGGTTATTGTCTTGCCGCTTGATTCCCAATGCATTAAAATTAATTTACTGTTCTGTATTTATGTTTGAATGTAAAATCACCGGTACTTGGACTTGACAATGATGTCACGACGACATCGAAACGTCGTTTTATAATTTTATCGCTAATATCTCTTGTAAAATGTTTATTAAAAATCATCAGTTATCCATATCCCAAAAACTTCTTTGTTTTAAATGACATACATTTAAAAGGCCTTTTACGTCTTCAATAAAATGGGTTGATTTTGTATTTAATGCGCTGTTGGCCTCAACTGTTTATGCTCCGTGGGTGAAAGAATAACTGTCAATAGACTTTCTACCAGTCCTAGTCGAAACTTTCTGAAAAACTCTGAAAGAACTGTATTCATATAAAATTTGAACTAACTTCTGCAGTTGTTAGCCGCTCAAATACAAATACCCTCCATGTTTATTGGACAATTTACCTCCGTTCTGGTCAGCACTACTGAACCAAATCTGGAACATTTATCAAAGCAATGTTGACAAAGTATGTTGTTTTTTAAAGGTTCGATTACATTTCAAATATCTATAGTCTTAAACCCATGTAATTTCGTGATTACTATAATGTAATATGTATCTTTATCATCATCATCATCATTATTATCATTATTATTGTTATTATTATTATTATTATTATGAGCACAATCATACTTTCAACTCGTTCAGCGATTCCAGCCTGCTCTTCATGTTCAGCACCTCAACCTCACCACCAAACTTTAACACGTTTTCTGCAAACTCGCAACAGCCAGACAGTTTCCCAATTTCCAGTTCAATGCTGTCTTTCTGCAGACTCAGCACTTTCTGTTTGCTGATATGTATCTGGTCCAGTTGACGCAACAGCTCGGTTTTACCCTGAAGGAGAGTTTGCACTCGGGCCTGCGTGTTCTCGTTAATCTCTTTCGCTATAGAGTCACGGCACTCGTTGAGTCTGGGGAGAGAATCAGATCATTCATAAATCGCATTTTGGATCAGAGAACTCTTGGAAATGGAACATTTGGTATTTTACAATGTCTTGCTGTAGTCTATCACTTACAGTCCTTCTATTTTTGTTTTGAATATTTTACATTTTTCTGCGCAAGACAACCAAAGGAGGGTCAATAGTAAAAGACAGTTCTAAAGCTATGCAATCCCTTTCCACTGTTGGTTTCCAAGTATTTTCCCCGAGATGATTTCATTTTTAACCAGTCTTGCGTTATTAGAACAGATAATGCTGCTTCAAAACTTAGTATTACATTACATTTACAACGCCAACATAAAAGAACTTTTAAGGCTGGTTCACACCAGCGACGCAACGACGCAAACACAAGCACAAGTATCTCATTCGTGAAAATATTCTTTTATGCACATCACTTTAGTCACAGTTCAATATCATCAGAATAAAAGAATATTTTCATGGATGAGATACTTGCGCTTGCGTTTGCGTCGTTGCGTCACTAGTGTGAACCAGCCTTAAGGTCGCAAATTTTTAACGCAGGTTCTTTTATTTGAGTTAGACGTGCTATTAATTGTATACATCATTTACAAACAAACAAACAAACAAACACAAATACTGTGACGAGTGTCAGATAAACGACATCCGAGAGTTAAACAACGACGAGGAAAGTAGTGAAAGCAGAACAAAAAAATGGTTTAGTTATACCGTTGTGACATTTCTTCCACTTGTTTCAACGTTCGCTTCAGTTCCGGTATGTAGGTCTTTGTTCGTGCCAACAGGTCCACGATGGCGTCCTGTCTCTCCGGCAGGGCTTCCTTGGGGTATACATACTCGTGCTCGCGGTGTTCCAGGATGGTACACACGCGACAAATGGCCTCCTCACAGGTGTTACAGAAGTATTTGATCACGTTTCTGGTGTGAAACTTGCAGAACGAAAGATTGTATTTATCCAACTCCTGGCCACCGTCCTTCTCCTCCTCTGGCTCGGCCAAGGCGATGATTCTATGGTCGAGCGTGGAGTGGGCCCGCCTGTGCTCCGCTACGCAACTCACGCATATGTCTTTATTACAGTCTACGCATCTTGAGCTGGCGACGTCCGCTGGTTCGTTAACGGCGCAGAATTTACATTTACGGCTTTCTCTTAGCTCTTTGCTGAGTTCCTCGGACTTTTCTTGTACCAGATCAAGCATTTGATTGACAAAAAAGTTTGACATGAGGGAATCAACTCCATTCTTCGGAAGTTGTGTCTCCTCACGGCAAGTTGGGCACGTTAGGGATTGGTTCGGGTTGTTGTTGACAATTCTGTGTAGACACTGAGCACAGAAAGTGTGCATGCATTGTAGGAGTTTGGGAGAGGACAGTCTCTCCAGACATATGGCGCATAACAGTTGCTCGTTGATTTGTTCGATAACTTGCACCGCGGACGTCATTGTCTTTAGTTCTTCTGAATGAAAATGCCACATACAAAACAAGAAATAATTTTTAAAATATTGGATTTAAAAATTGGAAAAGATAGACATAATAGAGAGGGGGGCTTATTCAGAGGTCAAATCCTCAACAGGTCCACTGACTTAAACTAATGAAAAAAAAAGATCATAAATGTCTGAAACGAAAGTTTTAATGTCCAAAATGAAGGCACGTCCTACCGCACAATAGTGGCATAAGTCTAATTCATTGTCGGTAAGCATTGTTTTAATTCATGTACCTCAAATTCGTGCATACCTTTCTTTTGGATGGAGAGGGCTGTTACAAATTTGGATTCCTAAAAAGGGGCTTATTAGAGTGGGGGCTTAACAGAATGTTTACGGTATCAGAAGAGAAATAAGAACTATATCTCTCAAAACACATCTTCTACGAATATTCAACCTGTATTGTGCCATGTTTCATATAAAAGTAAATGACATATAAAATTTAACCTTTTCCTCCAAATTTCTGGAGTAAACAAACACATCAACTTAGCAATCAAAATGACAAAAACTGAAACTGAGTTGGAGTGGTATTATGTTACCGTTATATATAAACAATCCCAGAGCACTTTTTTGTTTAGTTCCTTGAGGTGCAGTCACTGCTATTACCACCAAAATCATATACATTTTAAGCCACTAAAATTGCTATTATCAAAGATTTCATTTCTATGCGATTTCATCTCGTTGCTGGAACGTTTGTTTTAGTCTGCCGTTATTCGAATGTATAACTGAAACGGAGGCGAGCTTTCCTTCCGTTGGGGTGGCGCTCCTCTATCCAAATATTATACATGTCGACAGGTTTGCGAAACTGTGATTGGTTACACCCGTTAGAGTACCTCCCAGTCAGTTAATATCTTGTGTTTGTCTGATAGAAGCCCAAACCCAAACTCCAAACTAGAGGTTTATTTTCGAAATTCAAGTTGTTATGCAGTGAAAACGATGGTGAAGGAGGCACGAACAACAACAGTTTTGTAAACGGATTTGGTTACCCGCTCAAAATGACTCCCTTGTTGGGTTTCACAAAAGAACAACATTAATTATTGAGAAAGAGAGACTGAAGGAATGAATATTAAAAGAATGGAGTAACCAGCAAAATAGCGGGTGGGTTGGGATGGGTGATTTGGCGGCTTTCGAGATCAAGGCTCTTGTCAACAAGTGATCAATTCAGGCTTAAGAAACTGATCTGATATGTAAATGAATTGTTTATTCATCTCCAGTGAACCTCAATATTTTTAAAAACACAGCTAAACGCAGTTTCAATCCTGTGCATTTATATAAACACAACTATATTTCTACAGAGATGGCTTTTGTTTGTGACGAAGTATTATATTACAAATGATATTTATATATGCTATTTAAGTTTTATAAATTTTGCACTACACCAAGTCGAGAATAACCGTTTGCTGTTGAAGTCAGTGGTTTAAAATGGGGGTTGCTTCATGAAAGGCATCCAACTTATAGGAAGCGTTAATAAGTTCACCATCAAGATGACATATTTAGAGCTACTTCAAACGGTATAAACTAAGAATAAACTATGTTGTAAAAGAAATAAGTTTATCCATAAAGAAAGGTTTGCTAGGCAAACTTTTACTATTCTTTACAAGTTCTGCCGAGCGTCTTTAAACTACTTAGAGTTGCATTCTAAACAAAACATCATTTTCCCAAATATTCTAATAATTACGTCAAACACAGTGTGCACTTCCTTACTCACCGTAAAGATCACGCCTCTTGTTTACGATAGTCCCACTAAACGGATTTACAATCAAGATTTCGCTTGTTCTGTGGTTTTATCTTTCAAGGCCATGATTTTGATTTCTTAGTCGGTTAACACTGATCACATCGTAAAATGAGATCAATGAATTTTGCATAGACATCCGGGAAAGTTAGTGACTGTTCTTCTGTTCCCAGCCAATCACAGGGCGCAGTGGAATACGGGTGAGCTGAGCCTGTCAAGCGTAGCAGGTGAATACAGGTTCTTAAATTTCTCAGCAGTTATCTTTTCTAACTTGTCACGGATCATCAAGTTTGCCTGGTGCTCGTTTAATCCCGCTCGGAATAAATAGTCTTATTACAACAAGTTTTGCCACATTTTTTGACAACAATTTCTAAACAATTGGGAGAGGAAGATCAGCTGAGCTGATCAACCCAAACAAAATTGTAGGTTGTATCAAATTTGTTTACAACTGCGGTAATTTTACGTTTTCTTTGTCCCCTACACAATATCATTATAAAACAAAGAAGCTGACAGTTTTCAGCCAAACAAACAGAAAAACATTTGATGTTATATAATTTCATACTGGCTTTGCGAGGACAATGTTTGTTCAAATCCAGCACTTCTAATGGAATACCTCTTTTAGTAATAACTAATCAAACAGGCTGTAGCTACACACGCTGGCCTGAATGTTAAAACCTTTCTTTCGACAGAAACAAATTGTCCTAGTTTAGAAGCAAGCACCTATAGTTACCAGATATCATAGCTTAACTGAGTTTATCAACTCGCCAGGTCTTTACCTTTTTCACCAGCAACTAGTTTTCTTTGATAAGTTTGTTAGTCGATCCTTGACTTACTTATTGTTTTTGTTTCATTTATCTGCCGTTTAATGGAACTGATTGAATTGGAGGCGATAATCCCTTCCACACCGCCATGAGCCGTGATCGTTGAGCACAGACGTTCTCGGCTGTCTCCCAGCGATCACATAAAACGTTGTGATTGCTCGGATCACTGGGCCATAGTGACCCGTCACGGTGTGTTCTTTGGCAGTGCTGCCCAGCTAAATTGGACAACCTACTGACTGTAATGCACCGTACGTACAGAGTACTAAACAATCTTACACTTAATAAAATTCCTAGTTACCCAAGGGACAAGTTCTCATTCGTCTCGCAAAGGCATGGACATCGATTGATATCCTTCAAGGAATTATGATATTAATTTGGAAATTTAGTATAATTTACCATAATTTATTAGCTGTAATTAAGTATATTTACGTTTATATACCTCGGTAGTATTATCATTTCTCATCAGCCTCGGACAGTATGTCGAGTCAAAGTGTAACTCGGGGTTCGATCAGTTGGCTGAGGCTGGCCGGACACGATTTTTTTGGAAGACTATGTATTTGCAAATATAAGAGATTTTTACTGTGTTGAAAAAAGGATTACTCACACGTACATAATAGTAATCGCCGTAGCCAGTATGAAGCAAGACGAGACAGTTGCTTCATCTTAATTTTTCTGCCTATTGTTTCAGTTTTGGGAAAATATCCGAAATGTGTTTCGTACTACGATATCGGGATTATCAGCTATATGGGCGCTTGCCCTTATCTCGGCTATTATTAAACTTTGAGATCATCGCTTTGAGATCTTCGTTTGAAAAAATGAATGTAGAAAATGCCATTTTCTAGAAGGTGCAGAAATTATATGTTCGAACGTTTGTATGTGTTTGCATGAAAAAAATGCGGCCAGACTTAGGATTTTGACAAGTGTGGTATAGGGTTCACCCACGTGATAGCCTGCGAGCAAGCTCTCCTTTGCGGCGGTCGGAACATTTGGGGAGGGGAAGGGGG
>JANRMR010177448.1:0-12115 GCA_025434825.1 Bergia sp. 'catenularis' | reverse complement strand
TATACCGTGTCATCGCTCTTCCCGTCAGTTGCATCCAAACACGTCTTGCTTTCATGCTCGTGGTGAAGATCAAGTTCCAGGAAGACATGAATGGGCTGAGAACCGAGGTATTTGACTTCACGCCTACACGGTCAATGAAATGGGATATACATCCCACATCTAACATGTCTGGATACAGCACAGACACTGTGGCAAGAGCCTTGGTGTTCACTGATGCCCTGTCCCTCATTGCAGCTAGTAGATTATTCTGCGATACATCAAGTTTTCGATGCAAAACTTCAATAACAATTCTTTCCAGTTCATCTCCATTTACTGAACTCTGAGTCAACTGAAAACAAACAAGCCTTAACTTTAACTCCCAATCTTTTACAAAGCGGACTAGCACAAAAAGTGCTTCGCCATCTCTGGTGGTACCATCAAAGATTAGGCTCAGATTCTTGCCCTTGACTTCTTCTGCAACTGACTTATATTCCTCTTCCAGGATAAATGGAATCAGCTGACGCATGTTAGGCGCTGATGTCAAAGGCATGCCTGCTTCTTCAAAAACGTCCCTGAAATATTCTTGACGATTTAGTGGCGTGCCGCTCTTCAAGAAGGACTGCACTACCTTCACCCTAAACACTCTGATGGAAGTGGGTAGTGTCTCTCCTTTTGGGTGCTTCTCTTCATCATACTTGCACAGTGCCTTGGCGATATCCTCCTCTCTTTTGTTTGTTTTGGCCATCTTATCCTTGTTCAGCTGGTGTTTTTTGCTTGAAACATGAGCGTTTAAGTTTGACTTTTTCACAGTCACTTCCTCCTTACAGGCTTGGCAAAAGATAACATTCTCTCGGGTCGCCTTCAGAGTTTCGTTTTTAAACTCTTCAACACGTTGTTTCGCTGAAACACCTTTTGGTTCATACGCAGCTGCAGTAGACTTGGTCTTCACCGATCGGCGATTGCCCCTCGAGTTTACAGCGATTTTGCGTTTTCTTGCTAAGTCACTGGCTTTCGGTGGCCTCAGTACATCCAATACTGACTGGACTTCCTTTTCTCTTTCTTGACTTTCTTCCAAAGCGGCAAAATCTGAATCAGCTAGCTCGATGATCTCGGGATCGGCTTCTGCGGAGGCCGCCATGTTTTTTCATCGATAACTTACATACCAAAGAATTGTGGGAATTATTATTCATGGCGAAACCGCTGAACTGATATTTAGATACAGAGACAACTGCCAAAATTTAGACGATAACCAGTTAATGGTGTCATAAACTTGTAAATATCAAGATTATTCAGATTAATATAGATATATTTTACACCAAAGTAATTTAAAATTGATAATAACTTTCCATAAGGCAACAATTTACTCAGTGACTAGAATTTTGCCACAAAAAATCTCATAATTTCTAAAATCTCCCATTTTCTAAAAATCTTTTTCAGTTCTAAAAATCCCAGAAAAAAATCCGGATTTTTGTATCTAGGCCTAGGCAGAAAGTGCCCGCGGCCATTTTTTAAAGTAGCATTAAAGTTATACCAACCAAACTTGGTGTACTAACTAATTAAGGTATTAACAGATGAACAATTACCTAATTGACCTTTTGTGATGTCATATGACGTCACACAACGCCATTTTGGATTTCACGGCCGATAATTTATTCTAATGCAAAAACAGTGAGAAAATATTTTTTTGAAAAAAAATTGTGAAAAATTTTTCCAGATATGTCACTGAAAAAGTGGTTGCCATAGCAACAGCTTAATTAAGTGGGACAAAAACGTCACGTCAAATGATTCCGTAAAAAATTTTGGGAAAAGTCGCCAAATATCGTTGCTGTATCTACAACGACTGCTGAGCTATAGTGGTTTGAAGTTGGCGCGGGCACTTTCTGCCCCTCCCCCCCTTCCCCCCGGGCCAGATATGGTTAAGTGAGTCAAAGTATGGTTTTAGAGGTTCTATTTAAGCCTGTCTGCCGCGTTTCAGTTCTGAAACTAGTGAGATGGAATGGTTGTTTATGATACCTTATTTATATGTTGAAGTACACAAAAGAATGGCAATATTTTAAAGATGTAGTCGAAACTCGGTCGTCATAGCAATTGCACAAAAAGGAAGCAGTATTGCCATGCCATTTTCTACATTTAGTGACTTCCGTTCCCACGTCAGTCAGACCTGGTCTCTTGATGGAAGTCCTGTATGGCAGATTTTAGGTTCCTTGAACGCTAAACTGCATTCATTACATTTGTAGTTCGGGAATTTCGCTATTTTCCATAATTTCAAGCGATAAGAACCAAGAGGGGTGCTGAAGTTTCGACACAGCTAGTACTGTGAAACAGAATTCCGAAGCCCCAATCACGATCCAATCTAATTTTATGGTTTGTGCAATTTTATGCGAATTTATCATAGAATCGCAGATACTGCTTGACATTTTTAAAAAGTTAGTCGTTTTCCACTATTGTGCACCGAAGAATGTAAAACCTCTAGACTAGTCTATATTGGTTTTTCTTAGTAACGCCCCTACCGAGATAATGAGTTGGGCAGAGTTGGTCCCATTATTATTATCATTATCATCATCATCATCATCATCATTTATATTATTGTTATCATTAGTTTTTTCTTATTACTTGTTGTCGCTTTCTAAGCTGTGTTTGATCTAATTTAGTCTTTTTTCAATGTTTATTTTCATATATAAATGTAATTTTTCAAATTAGTGTAATGGTCTTACAGACGATTGTTCGACATGTCTCGACGTGATTTCTTAAGATCTAATAAATCCAAGACGGCTGTTATGTACTGTGTACAAGTGAGTCATCATTTTGAAACTTTTCCTGTAACAATTGTATTTGAGAGCATTGTGCACAAAGCAAAGCAGAATGAGTCACTTAATTTAACGTACCTCAATACAAGGGACTGGACTGGAACATTAATATTACGTGTTGAACTAAAGTGCTCTTTAAATACAGAATTTTCCCCAGTAAAAAAGCACTGCAAAACCGTGACACTCTGTAAAAGTACTGACTTTAATATTAAAAGGGAAGTTTATTTGAAATTTTATCACATCTATTTAGCATTTTTTTAGGTAACAAACTTAAACGTAGACGTTTCTTCTTGTTGTATGTATAAATTGACGTCATCGTTATCATCGTCACCAAATTGCATCAAATCGAATGTGCTACGATTTTCCGTTTGCTTAAAAATTCATTTCAATATGTCAAACAGTTTTAGAGTTACTCCCCCTCTACCTTCCCCCGTGTACAGGCACCCTTACAAGACCCAGGCCCGACACGGTTAAGATTACGTTAACACGTTAAAAGCCTTTAGTTATTGGGTTGAATCTCAGTGTTTGTATAATGTTCGGGAAACATCTTCGCTTCAGTGTTATACAAAAATCTTACTAACAGTTTATGAAATGTGCGGGGTTTATCAAGATAACAAGGATGAGTCGCATTTCTGATCATGTAGATTTTCCTGTCCCCTAAATGTTCAAGGTTATCCAAAGAAGCAACGTGTAATTGTGTGCCATCGTTTTCGCCGAAAATCACCAAAGTTGGCACCTTAATTTCTCGGTATCTTTTTGTTTTGAATTTTGACGTATAAGTTGGAGCAATCGCCACAAAAGCTTGCACAAGATCAGGATGTCGCATCATTAGCGGCATCGCAAAGTCTCCTGCTCGTGATGGTGCAACAATCGCGCAGGATCCTAGCCGCAGATCTATCAGCAGATTAATCATATATCCAAGTATATCTTGTTCCGAATACGGTATCTTTGATTGCTTAGATTTTCCAAATCCCGGGAGATCAATGGCAACGGTTCGAAATCCTGTCTCTGCCAGAGTTTCCATTGTTCCAATCATTAGCCATGTCGCAGAAGAAAACGCAGAACCGTGGAGAAGCAAAACTGAAAGCCTTTTAGTTTTCGTCTTGGGCTTGGCCTCACGGTAGAATGTAAGATATGTGAAGTTCAGATAAGCTTCTTTGTAAAATATTGCAATGCTTTGTCGCAGTTTGGTTACCTGTCTTGTAATATTTCTAATGCTAACGCCATCCTTTATTTTTTCTTCTGCGTGACTTTCCTCTTGTTTTAAATTGAATTTCTCATCAATGTGGTTTCCATTTATTTTCAGAAACGAGTACTTGCGATGTGTGGCTGTTGAAGTTGTAGATGTTGAATTATTGTCTTTTTTCTTGAAATCTGAAGCTCGCTTGATATCGCTACTGTTAGAAAAGGTGGGCAATTTACTTGTCTTTTCTTTTTCTTGAGCATTTCCTAAATTTCTGTTATAATTGCCAGTGGAAGTTACTTCTTTGTTTGCCAAATATACTTTTAGTTTGTTTATCGGACTTTCATTGCCGTAATTTGCTTTGGCATTTTCAGTGTTTTGTCTTACAATGTTTACCGTATTGAAGCTGTTTTTTTCTAATAAGTTTTCCTGAAGAGGTTCCGAAGAGTGCGGGTAACTACTAACACTGCCTCTGTTGACAGCAGTAAGTGGAAATTTCCTCCCGAAAATTTCTGCGGGCGCACCTTCACTCTCTTCCCCATTTCTAAGATTTATAGCTGGCTTATTTGTTTGTGTTTTGTCATATACATGGGCTCCATCTTTTAACGTAGGTGGAAATATAATTTCTTCCTTGCTGTTCGTTCCTACAGAACTCCAACTTCTGTTGTAATTGATAAAGTGAAAGCGTGCAGTGTTAAATTCGTCCGGATCTCGAATTTTCTTGTTTCTTACTTCAAGGATTAAGTTTTTATTTGCATTATTGCTTTTATTTTCCTTGACTTTATAATTGCTGCTATCTTTAGCAAGATTGACCACGTTTGGTCTTCCTTTCCCTTGTGCCATTTCCATAACGAGATTTTCTTTGATTTTCTTTTCCATATTCATTGTAGGCCATCGCTTGGCGTTTGCTGTTGGTAAAAACAGGTTACCATCTGCTTGTTTTTGATTTTCGTCATTATTTCCTTCCAATTCTAAACTTGTTGGAGAATACTTATTTCCATTTGTAGTAATCTTCTGTTCTTGCGAGTGACTGGTCGGTCTAAAATAGTAAAGAATCATGATAATCAGCAAAAAACCTGCTAGAATCGACACACACAACTTCGACGACATTCTTCGTCTTTGGAGGAAACGAAGACGAATTATCATCGTGGCTTAAACGCCACCGTGGCATGGTTAAATTAGATTCGCTGAGCTGTCTGGCTTTATCAACTTACAAGAAAATGTTACTTGGCAACGACTTGGAGACATTGGCAACGTCCATCTATTTGGGGAAAATGCTGTTGACACTATAATAGCTTAATATTAATTGTTTAACTTTGCAAAAATCACATTTAGCTAAGAACTGAAGAATATGATGAAAACTGATTAAAGAAAGGAGACTGTCGGACACATATATACATGCAACATTGTTTTGAACCGATTGTTGATTTTTGGGTGACCAGTGATTTCTTGGATTATATATCCTTGAAAGAGTTAAACAAAATATTCATATTCAAACACTTTGTATGCACTTCTAGTGCACTTATCCGTTTTTCAGTTGTTTAACTAAATCACAGTTTCTTTTTTTTAAAAATAGAAATATTTTTCTTCCAATAGTTTTATGAAGACGAACACATTCAATATGATATTAATAATGATATATTTAAAACATCTCTGATAATACTGTGTCACGTTGCAGCCAATAGGACAAAAATAATTCTGGTTAATTCTGCCGAATTAACGACCAGTGTTTAACTCCATATTTTGGTAAGGCTTTCGTGTTTCACTGAGTGGAATGGTTTGGTAAGAAGTTTTTGGCATAATTACACTGATACAGTAATTTATTCGACAACGGGCCCTCAGCATCATCTAATTAATTAAAGGGGCTCTTTCATTTCCAAGTCAATGGATTTTCTCTTTTTTGACAAAAATTAAATTTTTACGTTCTTTATCCAAATAAACGTAGAAGGAAAAACTCATTCACCAGTAAGACAGTAATTATTCACTTCTACCAAGGTTTTATGCATTTTAAAGCAATTTATTAGATTGTGTTCCGGCCCGAAACACAAGATTTAACAACTATAATCCGTTTTAATCGCCGCCTAAAACAGACCATCCGTAGCAATTACCTCTTGAAAAACTTAAATCCGTATCTGAACAGTGCCTGTCAAGAGATATTTTAGCTTGAAACAGTTTTTTTGTCAATAAATTCTTGAGCATGCGCAAATCCGTGAAAGAGCCCTTTTAACAAGTCGTTTTCTGACTTGTTATATAGATATTATAATATTTAATAATGACAAAGGCTTTGATCTGGTACATAGTAAGGTAAAATTGTGCTTAACTCTAAACTTATACATTGGTTCAACTTCCGACGGACCAGATAACGCATTACTTTCATTGTAACATTTATAAGCTCTATTGTATTGCCCTTATTCAAATCTAATAAGTGTTTTTCAATTTAAACAACACTATTTGTTATATCAATGTTTCCATAAGACAAGAGAAGATAAAAGATAGAGAGGGATCCGGAGTTTAGGTAAAGGCGTTCGGATATGTGGTAACAAACGTGGACGCACGCGGAAACAGCCAGTGGAGATAACTCAGTGAGCGCCAATTTTTGTCCCCAAACACGGAGCAGCTCAATGAGATACCAAACTGTCGGTATTACAAAACAGTTAGCGCAATTCTGAGAACCGGTTTAAAGAAAATTAGAAGACTGAGCTCCGAGATCTAACAGTTTTAAGAACTGATCCTTGGTGAAATTAAGATTGTTTCGTTCATGAACAAATTGATATGGTATGTTTTTTACCGTAGGGTTTGGTGTAAAGCTAACTTTGCGAGAGTTAGCCCTTCGTCAGAGCAGTCTGATATGTTTTAATGTTTCCATATACAAAAGACTGCAGGCCGTCTTTGTAACTCACGATTTTAGCTCACAGCCTAACAGCAATGAATCCGGGATTATTTTTTTATTTTTGTTTTGCGAGAGATTCAAGGCTAGCGAGAAATAATACTATCCCACAATTCTTCAAAGTAATATAAAAAGTAGATTAAAGATTTGTACTAAAACTTTATTAGAAACTTTAATAAAAAGTCAAGGAATATTTATTGTCCTCGTGTGCAGTCACACACCCAGCTACTTCGACATATTTTAAATGTTCATTTCTAGTTAAATCCGTTCAAAGTTCGTCTTTCTTCTTCTTTGGTCGCGGCATGGCCTTTGCCATATCAAGGGCTTTCTCCATGGATCGGTAAACTGTCAAACGTAAAAAAATTTGATCAGCAATGGCTTTACTTGTTAACGGTTATGCAAAACATTTATTAATTCTTATCAGTCTAATTTATCGGTTTGCTCAGAAAAACTGAAGTTCAATGCAATTTTAGTGTTAACCTCCAAAGCAGCCGCCTCATCTCCTTTGCGCAGCAGGGCCCTCGGAAATCGGACGTCTGCAAGCTTTAGTAATTTAACGCTATCATGTCGTCACGCCTCCATCTGAAGCTTCCGCTTTTAAATCAAAACAACATTCCATTAAAAAACTAAAACCAATAAAAATCCAGGTAAGAAAACGTCACAACTGGAAGTTGTTGCGGTATCTCGACCTGTCATTCGATCCGTTGGCACGGAGCAAGCAATATCTTTGACAATTCCTGTTCACTTCTTAGCTGTTCTGTACCGAATATCGGCAAAACAGAAGAGCATCCGAAAAACGATTGCTTGTGAAAGACATAGTATCGACACGTTGTGAAAGAAAGATAGCAGACGCTATGCATATCTTAAATTTATCGCGGTAGAGGAAATACTACCGCGTATCTGATTGGTCCTGGTTGGTAAGGCGTGACGACATGATAGCGTTACTAAAGCTTGCAGACGTCCGATTTCCGAGGGCCCTGCTGCGCGAAGGAGATGAAGCGGCTGCTTTGGAGGCTATTTTAGTGTTGGTTGTTTCTTAGATATGTTACTATGTTTTACACAATAGAAATGTTATTTTTGCGTTTTTGGTAATGTTAGGTTCATTTATCTTCTCATACCTGATTTTTGCTCAGAAATAATTAACTTTATTTTCGAAATTTTATTTAATGAGTCAATTAATATTAAAATTTCTATCTTTTAATTGTGTAGTTTTTCAGATACCTTACCTGCATTTGGCTCCCAGTAGTAATATTTGCTCTCTTTGAACGTGGTTCCGATATGAACAACGTCTTTCATGACCTTCCCCAAAGGATCTGAAAAGATTTAGGGAGACAGCGTGTGTATTTAGCTTAACGTTTCTTTAAGATATGAATTGTGATTATTTCTAATTAAATAAAAAGTTAATTTTAATCGTAAATTGAACTTTCTATTTCAAGTATACTAAACCTACCCAGGAACAAAACTTTTGGAATATATTGACCGTCGATGTCAAATCTCTCATCAGAAGCGTCAAAATCTTCGCTCTGTTAAGTAAGAAGAAAAACAGTAAAATAAACACACCCAGTAATGAATGATCCTCTGTTCATGCAAACTAACCGTACCATAGCGTTTAAATATGATTGATAAGTGAAAAAAATTGCAGTGATTATCAAAGTATGTCATGGATTGGTTTTACTAGTGCTCCAGTGCGTGTTTGTACCCGTATTTAGCTCGTGCTTGTGTTCTTGTCCATGCCCGTGTTTGTACTTGTGTTTTATGTTCGTACTTTGTTCGTGCTTGTGTTTTTCTTGCACTCGTACTCGTCGGCTTGGTTTTGTACTCCTGTTTTTTCTTGTGTTCTTTCCCTTGCTTATGCACATGTTCGTGTTCGTGTTCAAGTTAATTGATGTTCGTGCTCCTGTTCGTGCTCGTGTTTTTCTCGTGCCCTTGCTCGTGGACATGTTCGTGGTCCTGCTGATATTTTGCTCGCGCTCGTGCTCATGTTCGTGATCGTGCTCGTGTCCGTGCTCGTGTTTTGCTCGTACTCATGTTGATGTTCGTGCTCGTGTTTCCCTCGTGCTCTTGCTCGTGGACATGTTCGTGTTCGTGCTCGTGTTTTGCTCGTGTTCGCATTCGTGCTCATGTTTGTTTTTGTGTTTGTTCGTGTTCGTGTTCATGTTCGCATTCGTGTTCGTATTCGTGTTCGTGTTCGTGTTTGTGTTTGTGTATTTTTTTGTGTTTGTGCTCGTGCTTATGTTCGATGCTCGTGCTCGTGCTCGTGCTCTTGTATGTACTCGCTCTTGTGTTGCTACTCGTGTTTCTGCCTTTGTTCGCGTGGTAGAGGTCGTATTCGTGGTAGTAGTCGTAAGTACCATAGTCATACTAGTATATAAATAACACACCAACACCCAACCTGATTCCAACATTAAGTGCTACTCACCTCTCCGTTTACCATCACAAAGTTTTTGCTGAACTTTCGTATCTTATCCGATTTGGCAAACTTTGGCTTGAACACTAGTGGCGAAAGATATAAGCATATAAATGAATGTTCAGACTTAGTTGTCAATTGAAGCCTCCTCTTCGTGCACTTAAGTTAATATATTCGGGAAAATAGAAATAAAATAGCAAATTATGCTGAATTTTAATTGTTATTATATGCCAGGTGATCGGACATTTATCTAGTGCTTGGAGTAAGCCAATCAGCGCGCGCTTTCAGGTCTGCCCAAAAAGCATCATTCCAGAACGCGCTGCGAGACTGATTAGTAACGATCGCTGACGTATTCTCGTTTTGCTAAAGAAACGAATTCCGTAAAATGAACTATTAAACAGACAAGTTCTGGTAATTACATTCAACAAAGAAGTTGCTTTTAGCCTATCCACAACTTTAGCTGATAAATGTGTTCAAAGATATTGAGTTTTGATAGTACTTAGAACTGTTTTAAAATCGTCAACTGGAATTTAAAATGGCGGCCATTTTGAGACCATTTCGTGCGCGCGCGGTTTTCTGGGATAATACCATATGATCAATTCAGTCAGGCGTTCCTTGCACGCAACAGCCGATCATCCGGTGGTAGTGAGGGAAAATTAGCAGTAGCAGGAGTTCTGAAAACCTTATTCCCCAACTCGCGAAATGCTCCAGGACAGGTAGACAGGTAGGATACATTCATATATTTGTTTAATTAAGTAGTAGTAGTTGCTAGTAAACATGGATTAGAATAGCTTAGTTTTTCCCCATTAACTGTGCTAAAATAAATATAGCAAATAGTTGTAAATCATTACAAATTAATGTTCTTCTAAAAGTACCTGGAAAGACCCAATGATATTGTTATGGGCTAATAAGAATGAGTTTAAGTAAAAGAGCAATCATTTTGTTTCTGAAGGTCAGGAAAGCTTCCAAAGGCAAGAGTTTGATGAATTCGATGATAAGATATTTTGTATGATTTCTATACCTAGAATACGCAGCAAATGATCTACAGCCTGGCTCTGCGGTGAAATTATCCCAATATGAATCGAGGGGGGGGGGAGTTCTCCTTTCATGGGCTCGGCAGGTTTGTGTGGCGCCAAAGGGTAGCTATAGTGTGTTCTAGCCTTTTTGGTCTGACGTTTGGTATAGATTTTTGATATTTACATCTGAAACTGGGTATCGTTTTTGGACATCTGAAAAGGTGGCATTTGAAAGACATTTTGCGCTCGTGAAAATTGGTTATAGTTTTATGGTCAGGTCTAAAAATGGTTTTGCAAATTCGCATGATTTGAAAAAGGAGCAGGATTTTTAGAAGCGCGTTGCAGATCCCCATTATATAATTGGGGAGCATCCCCCGGATTTGAAGGGAGGAGGAAAGGGGGTGGGGGGCATTGTGACTAACTTATGCAGAAGACGGCGTGTAGTTATTCGAACAGAATAGGTCATACGGATAAAGAAAGGAAAAAGGAAGATCAGGATTTATAGATAGACTTACTCTTGCAAGCACTGCACCAGCTCTTGGTAATAACCAGCATGAGAGGCTTCCAGCTGTAAAACAACATTTCCATTGTGCAAGTGAGATATACAGTTCAGGACAAAAATATTTTGGACAGCTTTGAAAGTCTAAACAATTATTTATCTATGCTTTTGAGAAAAACAAAGTTACGAAAAAAGTTTTAAAAAGTCCCACCTTTCCCCAAAGACAATGTTGATTGCATGTACAAAAGGAGTAATCTTAATCCACGCAAAAACTGTTTTGGATAATAACTTACTTCTTTTGCGCCAGTTTGTACCCCTCGTTCAGTGTGACCCAGGCGATGTCTTTACCCAGACCTGTCGCGATGAGTTGGAATGATTCAGTTAAATAGTGGTTTCGGAACTGTTCCAGGTACGGAATAAATGAATACCCTTTTAGAAACAGAAATGACTTTCCTTTCTTTTAGAGAATGGATTCGATCTCGACGGCATTTGAAGGATGGGTAGATTGTAATATAAAACTTTTAAAAAAGTCAGCGAAAATTAAAAAATACGCTTATTCCTGTAACAATGTGTTTTCCGCTTAACCGGAGCGCAGACTGTGGTCATGATTGACTACTAACTGTGATATTAATCGGTACAGCGAATCAGTTTTCCTTCTTACCTCCATCTATGTTTTTCTTTGGCTTCAGTTTCCCGATGGCACTCTTCATTGTCTTCAAAACTTTAACAAAGGTTAAAATATCAGTTAAGTACAACCTAGCTCTGAAAAGGAAGATGCAACTGAAAATTCGTTAATCCATATTTAATTTAATCGTTGCATTAGGTTAATGGAATCAGTACATACGGAAACACTTACAACTGAAATGAGTTGTTGATGTTAACGATTCAATACCAAATGAATTGCCAAATCTTCACAACAAGAAAAGCAATAAATCTGATTCTATTTATTTGTAAAATCGATTTTTAATTTTTTGTTTTGACAAAAAATTGTATATGAAACCAAAGATGGCAGGAGTTATTTCGCAAAATGTTTACCTGATTCAGCAGTCTCGTAAGCATACTTATATTTCACATAAAGTAGTTCAGTGTTGTGCAGTTCCTTTTGAACAACTCCTTTGTAGTCTAAAGGAAAACGTGAAAATCGTTAATGGTGCATAAATATAGAGGTGTATTTGTAGAATAATCTGAGAAAACAATATTTTTCTTGATTTTCAAGATAATTCCTAATAAAGGAATAAAACAGTGTCGCGCGTGGCTCTTTACAAGAATAGAACACGGAGTGACGTAGTAGGACACGAGAAAAGTGTTGAGAGAAAACGAGGCGAAGACGAGTTTTC
>JANRMR010177426.1:1311-12118 GCA_025434825.1 Bergia sp. 'catenularis' | reverse complement strand
GAGAGAGAGAGAGCGAGAGAGAGAGAGAGAGAGAGAGAGAGAGAGAGAGAGAGAGAGAGAGAGAGAGAGAGAGAGATTGACATCCATTCATTGTTTCGCAATATGGTCAACTTAGTCTAAATTAATTACTTATAAAGCCATATTTATAAAGTTGGCTGCAATATTCTTTATTTTTGATATCTCCATCAAGTATTTACACGAAAAGACTTGAGTTTACTTTATATCTCAACTCCTTTTAGGAAGTAAGCCCCTTTGATCATATCAGTTGAATATTGAAAGATCGCTTGAATTCAGAGTGGATCTACACTAATCTTGGGCCGGATTTTTAGTCCGATTGCGTTGAATAGAAACCATTACAATCTACGGAGCGTCTGCATACTTGCACGAAATACTTCATTCCTGTAATCTGTATTTTGCAGGATGTCATGTCCAGACATACATAAGCATGCACTTCTCAATCTTCCTTACCTGTCCGAAGTGGTGAGATAAAAATCATGAAAAAATATTGGAGGGCGCTCCTCAAAAATTCTGCTTTATCAGGAAAGCCAAGAACGTGATTCTTTCCGCATGTGTCAGTACATAACGGCCCATCAACATACACTAAGCACTACTAAGGTCAATACTGACGTTTAAAAAAGATTAGTGAGAAGTATTATTATTAAATGACCCTCTGTGTGGTAAACACGCAGTTCCTCTATATAATTAAACATGTCTTTTGAAAAACTTCCACTCATCTTTAAAAGTAATGTGGATACGCCCAACATTTTGCTGAAATGCTGTTATGTCTCATTTTAGTTTTTTTTAAAAAAATCTGTTATAATCTTTCTTGCTTGCTTCTTCATCGTAATATATAAAAAAGCTTCCAAAATTCTTTTGGTACCGATATGTCTTGCAGTGTGTTTGTCGAAGTAGTTCCTTCGTTTCACACCAAACGGTTTTGTGACAGAGGTAATAAATAACTAAATTAGGGTAATATAGATTGGCAAAGAGAGCAGAATAGCGGAGTGCTTAGTGCATGTTCACAATTTTTCATTATTAATGCCTCCTGCCCTTTAATGCACAGATGTTAACTTTGGCGATTTTTATTTCTCTTTCGCAACTTCGATTTCTATTGCTCTTAAATTTCCATTGTGCTCAATCGGATTTCAGCTTGGTTTTTAGAACAACTCAACGACCCTTTTAGGTGGTTTTATTGCTTAAACATAATAGGTTGACTTCCCAGTTTCTGCCCTGTGGTCAAGAAACATTCTCGAACATGGACATATACTTTTACGATTTCGGTATGATTTTCGTGAGACAAGAATCTTCTAATCTGTTAGAGAAAAATACGGACGGCTGCCAACTGAAATATTCCGTGCAAAAATGCAGACACGTAGAAGGTGTAGTGGTCACCGTTCAGTATGAATTGCAAAAGAGGATTAATATAAGGGTTGAAATATTTAATGGAGGCACGTACGCTTTCTTAAAACTTTCTTCAGAAACGCAAATTGATCAATTCATCATTCCATGAATGATTTAAATTATTATGCATGCATTCCCAACATCTTACACTTTTCATCAACACTTATGAGTCAGATTAAGCATAGACTCTCATAATTAAACAAAGACAACAACAACAACAACAATAACATAACTCAGAAAGAAAGTTTTTTGACATCGTTGTTAAAGTTTAACTGCTGCCCAGTATGTATTAACTGTTCCAGAAAAGAGTAACTGTATGATTTTATAGATATTTTTTTTATATTTGCAAAGGATCTTAATTTAAATTATTTGTTTCATCGGAGATGCTCTTACTTAAAAAAGATTAAAGAAGAAGCTATTTTGTTATAGTGATAAGTATTTTCCACACAATACTTTTAAGAACAAAGAAAACAACTCTGAGCAACAGAAATTTTGAATTTGTACTTTACTAAACAGATCGATCTAGAAGCTGGAACAGTTTTTCGGTGAAGCCTTATGCCACGTGTTGTGTTTCTCAGGTTAATCTTTATTATCACCTTTGGATACGGTGCTTGTGTTTCAAACAATGACACTGAAAGAAAACAATATATTTTATGTGTAATGCTTAAACTAGGATCGACTTTTTGTGCCAGAACAAAATGACCGTCTCATGAAAACACAATATAGCTTCCGGTGAGTTCTTGCACTTTCTTCTTTTTTCAAAACACTTCCTTTTTATTTTTTCCTTGATTACTGCACACCTGTTTTGGTACCGGCTTAAAGTGGTGTCGGAGCAAAGTACTTGTAAATGCTCCAAAGCAGCAAGTTGCACGTACGTGCATACACGTAATTAACTGCTGCGAGTCGCGTTTCTATTATATTGTAACGGAGATAAATAATGACATGAGATGTTTCGTTTTTTGGCAAGATTAGCCATAATAACAACAGTGAAAATGGAGTGCTTCTAATGTTGCTCTAAATGCAACCTAGTTTTCTGACTTCACTTTTTACACTGGCACATACGACTCATAGTATGTAACCTCACAACTGATTTACTGCAATGGAAACAAATCAATTAGTTGAAGCATTCCATCACGTTCACGTACAAAATCTGTTAAACTTTTAATTTAAATTCCTTTTGTTTGCAAATATGTTAATGAGCAAAACGCTGCTGCAAAACGGCATTCGTAATTTTCGAACGTGTGCGCGCATACGTGCAAAGCAAGATTGGGTATGAGGTAATCACACATAACATCAATCCAACAAACTGACAACGACAAAGATAAAAAATTATGGCTTAAAAATGATGGATACTCCTACACATCCATTGTTTGACCTTCTTCACGCACGTGGAAGTTGCGCTCTCTGGAAACGATCGCATTCCTATCGGGTCCCAGCTGTAAATACGGAAAGGTTCAAGAAATGGTTCAATAATGGGCGCCCTGTCAATTTTCATTGAGTTTAAATTCAGTATTCTGTTGAAATTTAAAAGATTTGTATAATTCAAATTTGTATTTACCTTAACTTCAAATTCTCAAGTATGGTTTTAAGCACGTATATAGCTTTGACGTATCTTTAAAATATACATGTATTCAATAAAAGACTGTTTAAAGACTTCTAGTTCAGTGGAGCTGCGCTTTTTTAAGATACATTCTACTATAATCTATTGCACTCTCATGTATGGTTTTGATACCAAAGTCGCAAGTTTGAATATGGCATATTGTGCAAGTAAACAGAAATTAGTAACCCTTTTTGTTTGTGAAATTAATTTGCAATTTGCTGAATTTAATGCTCATTTAGTGATACAAGGTTGCAAACGCTCAGTTTTCGAACATAAATTGTCTTATCCGACCATCTTTACGTTCTTTTAAAAGAACAAGACTGGTTTGCATTAATACACTGACTTGCACGCACCTCTCCTAACAAAAAGCAACAACCCCGTGTTTTTTAAAAGCTCTTTCTTGAACTTTGGCCCCGCACAATCTACGACCACGCCTTTATAGTTTACTATTCTTTAGTAGTAAATTCGTGCTTGGTATATCTTTAGACAATATTTTACATTAAATTAGTAGTTGATAGATCTTTTGAACATTTTTAAATTGTAATATTTAACCTAGTGCTCGTTCGTATTTTGAACGAACAGTTCAACTCCTGGATGAGAGGTGATTAAATAAAATGTTGCGTTGTATTCTTATTGTATTGTTGGTGCGTGTGGTTGCAGATTACAGCGTCGGCTTCATGCGGTTTCGACAATGCCTTCAGGGTTGATTTTTAACCTGATTAATTGAATGTACATACATACGCCTATAACCCCGCAAACAGGTTTAACTCAGTAAAGCTCATCCCCTCTTCTCCCTACTCCTCTCCTTTCTCCTCTCATACTCGTCAACCCTCTTCGTGTTGACCTTAGTGCAGACTACACCAGTCAGTCTTTTCCACTCCTCCCTGTTATTCACAGTTGATTGCCATATATCAAGGACGTTTCTACACTTCAAAACGTTTTTACAAGTGTCCTTGAACCGAAGCTTGGGTCGACCTACCGGGCGAGATCCACTAGCTAACTCACAATATAGAAGTTGTTTTTCCGAATTTGTTTTTCTCCATTCTAACATGCCTATTTGACCATATTAGCAAATAGCCACAGAAGACTTTGTCAATTTAACCTCTTTTATTTCAGTTTCGTCATTCTTGTTCTTTCCACCTACTTCCAGTGGAGAATTGGTCTGCTTATTTCAGCTTAGTTGAAAAATTCACGTACAACGAAAAGTTTAATTACAACTACAGAAAAAAATCCGAATATAAGTTTCCAGGTGTCTAAAAACATCGAGTTAATAAATAATAAACAGTAACATATTTGAGGAAACAATCTTGAAATAGAATTTCCGTTGGGGAGATGCATTTCCCATTTTTCTTTCCAATCAAATCTGTTTAACACTTTGATTTCGGTTAACAACAGGTTCAGATAACAAAAAAACAACATATATGTATATTTACAAAATACCTTCTGAAATGAAGAAATTATGATCACTCTCCACAGAGAGAAAAAGTCGGTTAACTTCTGACTTAACTCTCCATTGATCCAATATATTTTGGAAAACATCGTCCGTATATTTAATATTGATACCTATAAAGTAGCTAAATACTTGTCCATAAATTATCTAAATACTACCATAAGGTTCTTTGTAACAGTGAGAAATAAATTAATAAATCGCACTAAACGTCCACTGTACTGCTGTCCTTTGAAGGTTACATAGTTATTTTTACGCGAAGTGCTCATGATCCTATGGCGAGTGTCAGGCAAAATGTGCACTAGATAGCTATGGGTTCAATTGCGAAGATTTCTAAAAATCTGAGAACCAAAAAAAAAATCGAAATGATGCTGAATTTTGCGCTGATCTGATAGCGAGATTGCGTACAAACTGTTGAACTCAACATCTGAATCGGTACCAGCTCACTCTATTTTCAGGGATCTTGGCTTCCGGATCAAACCAATCCAGGTTAAAAATAACCACATTTCTCAATCTCTATGTGGAATTAAGTCCTCTCCTTGAGCCACTCTCTAACCTGATCCATTCTGTAGCCCATGGGACCAGCCCCGCCCTCATACACAACGTCTCCGTTCTCCACGATATACATGCGTATCGGCGCAGCACCGTATGCAATATTCGCCGCATCAAGCATCGTATCCACGACAACTTGGCACGGAAAGCTGTGGGAAGATAATAACTGGGCAGCCGTACATCTCTCGACCTGAGTCTGATGGGAAGCAATCGAGTTGTTGTTCTGTAAAACAGTGATTTTATAGGTATTAGAAAAGTAAAGTTTTAGATTCCGAAAGCCTATTTGCATGACTCGCACGTTACAAGTATTGCAAAATCGCTTTTGACAATAACAATAACAATTCAAGAAGATACGAGAAAAATAAGCTAGCAGAACGTTTATATAAATGCAAATTCGAATGTTTGAGAATCACCTCTTCAAGTATTACTATTTTACAATCGTGAGGGTTACTACCTTCTTTTGGAAAAAAAAAGACAAAACCCATGCATGCATACCCCCCTCCCCCCTGAACGCCGTCACCACCACCACCACATCATTTTAGTTTGTGAGATTCGACCAATCCCTTAATCTTTTTAAAACAACAAAATAACAGTTTTAAAAACCAAATTGGTTAAAAAAGTAAAACAAAAACTCGGATTACAATTTTGATAGACAGTTTTGATTAATTTGCTTTTCGTTTTGCAATCAAAAAATATATTTCACATGACCCTTACACCGAATTTTATTAGGTAGTTTCGCAGTGATTAATGTCAGACGAGTGTTTCCTTTTCTAGTTTGAAAAATAAGCCGTGCTTTTAATTTCATGTAACCCCGTTGACAAACAACATCATTACAAGTCTCACCTCGAATTTCCAGCCGTCCGTCGGGTGGGCTTCTTCGATATAGACGATAAGGAAGTCAGCGATATGCCCAAAATCGTCTTTCATTCGCGTAAACTCCTTGAGGCGTTCCACGAAGATCGGGCACGAAGCACTGCCGAAATTCAACACCAGCGGTCTGTTTGACTCCATCTGATCTAACAAACGGAAACAGTTTTGTCCATCCATGGTTACGACTGGGCAGTTGTATGCCCTGCTACCGAGACTGACTTTCTTGTTCAAGTCGAGAAGCACGCAATGCCACACATTGTGAAGCATCTCCCAGCTGAAAAGTGAGTTCCAGTACTGTTCCAAAGGCAGCTTACTGTGGGTCACTGAATCGAAACTCTCGCAGATGAAACTTTTCAGAAAAGGAAAACTTTTCATTGTGGATCCAACAGTGAAGACCACCAGAAGAGCGGCGTATAAAACAAGTTGCTTCACGTTTGCGATGGTGAGTGAACAGATCATCATGAAATCTTGAGCGTGTGGGTTGTGTGGATTGACTGACGCTGTGTGTTGTCTGAAGGCTTCAGTATTTATCCCAGCACTTACTAGTTACAGACTGTTTGGATTGATCAACTACGCAGTTACTGACAATGCCTCAAAAGCTTCACACGTAATTGTTAAAGAGTTCTAGAACAATAGGCGTTGCTCATGCAGTCATAATAGCATTGTTAACCTCACGGAAGGAAATGAAGTACGCATCAAAGTGTACGGTACACTTTGAGAGGATTATTTTGAGAGGAAGATAGGATTTATTCTGTTGTTAAGAAATACTTCATAGACGCAAACACGTGTCTGGTTTGTAATGTCAATACAACATAAGAAAAACCCACAAATATGTATTGCATGAGCTAAAATGTCAAGCTAAGTGATAATATCAATAAATGTGAACACTGTTGCTTTGTAGTCCGACAGTTATTCTTTTCAAAATATTATTCAAATGTATTGACACGGTTCACTAACAATTTTAAAAGGTGATTATGGCAGCAGAGGACAAGCAAATATGCGAAGGCACAGAAGCAAAAAAAAGAAGAAAAACGAGTAAAAACAGCGCCTCATTTTTTAACAAAACTCTTGCAGGGTTTCAGAAGTAAGGAGAAAGTTGATTTCCGGTTCTCGATAGCAAACTAATTTTATAGCATGACATCATTTTGTTCTCGTGAATTGAGCAATCAGCTGATAATCATCCGTGGCACGCTTTGCAAATGCAAAGGAAGCGATCGCAATTCCAGAAGACTTGCAATGGTACCTTTTTTAGAGAACCAGATAAATAATTCAAGGCAACTTTAAGCCCGGAACAGTTAGCAGTGGTTTTTTTTTTGTTTATTAATGATACAAGAAAGTTCCATTGCTCGCATGTCTCTTAAAACTGCAAACGAGAAGTTTTTCAAAAGATCTGTGTTAACACAATGAATGAATATTGTTTGACGTTAATAGACACATCTTCGCTCACGAGCACAGTCAGCTCTTAAATTGGTGTTGACAGTCTCACAAGACACGAAACAAGATGTTGTAGATTGTGCAAGCACGAATTTGTCTTTGTGAAGAGCAGAAAACCTGAAAACATATCAGCTTTTTAATAAACATTACATGTAGACGCCAGGTTCAACAAACTATCAGTTCTTGCAATCAGCAGATTAACTAAGAATTTTAAGTACATGATATCTTGTTTGGACCAATGGAAATAGAAGCGATAATTCTTAAATTCTATTCGGCGCTATCAGTATCTGTTATAATGGGAAACAACTAAGTCATTTTCCTAAAATGAGTTCCTCTTTAAATGCGCATTCCAAAGATGCTTGTAGTTTCACTGAAGTCTTAGCTCAATGTATGTGTTGGCTTCCTTTTCGCTTTTTGGGGGCGTTTTTATCCGGCCAAAAGTACACAGACAGGAAAATCGAGAACTCTACGGTATATTTTGACCTTGAAGCTTCTCTTTGTTTTTTTGTCAAGCTTATTCTGATTTTCCTTGACAAATGGATGGCAGAAGCTTCAACTGCTTCAGGTTGAAGTTGTTTCATGATCATTGGAAAAACATTTCTAGCAAAAGTTTCAAATGTCAAAACAATAGAAATGTTTTCCAGCTGCATTTCCCGGAGCTCTTCACTTATTAATACTGGCTAAACAAGCATAATCTGATCATAATTTAAAAAGTCTAATAGGAAACCAAAATAAACTGCTGCAGAGGTCTCTGAAGCAGTTGCTGAAGCGGAGATATTATACCTAGCTAATTATTAAAAAATGGAAACTTTTTCGTGCTACGTTTCCGAGCTAGAGCTCTTTATTTATTAACACTGGCTAAACAAGCATGAGCCGATCATAACTTATAAAGTCTAATAACAAACCAAAACAAACTGCTGTAGAGGTCTTTGAAGCAGTTGCTGAACCGGAGATATTATAACTGGGTAATTATGCAAATATTTGAGATGTTTTGGAGAGAAGATCATTGAAAAGACACTGCGAAAATGAGTGGAATGGTGTTTTGGGTGAATCTTGTTGTCTCTTATGCATTGCATTAGAATCAACCTCACTAGCTAAAAAAAAACCTTATAAATCCACAAAACGTAGGTGAGATCGACTCTCGGTTTTTTATCCAGCAGTACCAAATAGAACATGGTGCGTATAACGGAAAAACCGCGCAATACAAAGCGAAATATTCCGTGCTAGCAAGATGGTAATAGCTTCTATTCATCTGAGAATCACAAAGGGAGATTAATTGTCAGATCTGTTTTTCAGACTCGGGCACGTATTCAATAGTTTAAGCGAGTTCTCTAAAATAAAACTGCAGAAAAAAAATGTCAGTTGAAATCCATGGTTAGCAGGAATTAACTATATAACCTCAACAGAATTTGCAATAACACTCCAACTGTTAAAGGGCTTACATTCAATACGAGAGTTCAGACACGTGGGCGCAGGAAGGACGAAGACTATATCAGAACAAAGAAAATTACAGTTGCGGTAGCTTTAGTGACACTTTAGGGTGTTAGAAGTTCATTACAATAAGAAAGTATTAATCATTCTGATTAATTTGCAGTCGTGCCGAAAACACGTTTGAGCCAGTTGCACAAATCTAACGTACGCTGATAAAGTCATAAACTAGCCATTACACATGTCAGTTTAGAACATTACGTCGATTGCCTGGATAGTTGATACGTGAGCTCAGTAACGGAACTAAAAATAATTATGAAATTTGCTGCCAAACGGCTTATACATGGTTTCGACTTTGTTCTAGCGCAAAACACAATAAAGCGTTTGGCTTCACTACACTGACATGGTCCTTAGTTTCATTTCGCAAATTTTTTTTTTCAGAACCAATTTTTAAACGCTTTTCTCCCCGTTTTTGGTTTGTCTCGTACTTATTTAAACAGTTTCTGCAAATAAAGTCAGCTGATGTGTCAGACGAAGCACTGAAGTTTTATTTTGCCCTACCCTTGTATTATGTCTGATATATTAACGGCCTAATTTCAGTAATTTATATCATATTCCTTTGCCAGCGGGTCTAATGTGATTATAAAGGATTCCCGTGGGTATTACTATCAGACATTACACGTGCAAGTCACGCAGCCGCTTTCTGACTTTGAACCAGCTCTCTGATTGAATATGCAAATACACAACAACAACAATAACAAACAACCAACAACTTTTAAAGTCTTTAACTGACACAAACTCTAGCTATCCAAACACAACTAAAGGTCCTGCTTGATCCTACTTTCCGCTGGACTGACTTAGAATTAATATGTTTCTTTCAAAACTACGAATTGACATTTTTGAGTTTCGAGTGACTTATCCCTACGCAAAATTGGACTGTGTAACCCCCACCCCACCACCTTGCTCCCAAGGGGTAAAAATCCCTGCAGGTTACACTTCTTGCTGCTATGGCCTAAAATTTCATCGATTTTTACAAGCCAAGTGAAGATATTAAAATTACATGGGTTAAAGAATGAAGAAAACAGTCTTGTACTTTTAAGTCAGTGCCTTTCTACATGAATTTTTTTCACGTGTAAATGAGACACATTTTAATTTGGACTCCCACATTAGCAAGATTTTGCTTCCTTGGGTAGGAGTTTCCAAAGTTTAACTCGCCATAATTTTCCCCTTGTTGTTCCTAGTTCTACTCAGCCAAAGTCTATTATAAATATTTATTCACAATTTTCACCGAGGAATATCATTCATCTGCAAACAAAGTTTGTTCAGTTATGTTATAGCTTTCTGGAATTCTTCCTAAACACAATCCTCTCCAGTTAGTTATGTTAATAATAACACAACCTCAAACCCCCAACCTTTTAAACTGGAGTCTATCGAGCAGGGGATTACATCGTCCTCTTATTGGTCTTAGAAACAAGAACAAGCGGCAGTTGAAGTTGCCGCAAATTTTAGTCCCCGTCCACACGTATCCGGATATTTTTGAAAACGGAGGTTTTTTTTCTGCGTTTTCAAAACAAATCGCGCCCATACGTAGCGTATTCGAATCGTTTTCGCACGTCCACACGAGAACACTGAAACGACGGAAATACGATAACGACCCTTATAAAGCATGCGCGATGTTAGTAGTGTGAGTCCTATGTCGTCATCGAATTTGAAAACCTCCGTTTTCGTCCGTCCACACGAAAACGATAAGCTAGTAATATAAGCCTATTGCGTCATCGTATTCGAAATCCTCGGTTTTCGTCCGTCCACACGAAAACGATATTAAAGCCGGAGTTTTAAAAAAAAAATCCACTCTGCAGAGCGTTTTTGAAAACCTCCATTTTCGGTGTTCGAAAACTCTGTTTATGTGTGGACGAAAGGCCAAAACGGAGAAAAAAATCTCCGTTTTCAAAAATATCCTGATACGTGTGGACGGGGTCTTAGAATAATGAGCCTCGGACAAAATAAATATCTGGTACTCTTGTAAAAACAAAAACTCTTATTTCTTCAGAGTTATTTGCTGCTTATGTGTAAAA